>WSYH01012331.1:0-18986 GCA_036426205.1 Ascaphus truei | reverse complement strand
GGGTTGATTGAAAAAGTACAGTAGCTACTTTCGGATGCTGCGGTTTAACAGTATCCCCAAGTAGCTACATTGTATCACAGGGGTCTTCCCTGAACCTGGAAGGTATCTTTCGGGGAATGCTTATGTTAAAGCATAGCCCATTGCTCCTCAATGGAGGATCCTCGCATACACTCTCGAGCGCCATCTGGTGGTATTATACAGTAATTGCCTCAGCCCCTTAAACTTTGCATAGGAATACATGGCACTCTGTACCTCACCGCAAATGGTGGCCAAAAGGGCGGGAAGGAGCAAACAAAGGGTCATAAAACCAAATAAAAAAACGTTCACTCTGACGTGTTTCGATGCTCTTTGATAAAGTGCGAACCCTCGCACGAAACATGTCAGAGTGAACGTTGTTTTGGCTGTTTAAATGTGCCAATAAATCTATAGTTTGCTGATCCAGAGGATTCCCGGTCTGTTTCACGGACGTAGGCAGCTGCACCGCCTTCTTCTCTCTAATTGTTCTTTGCCAGCACCTTGGTAGGAGAACGCCTACAGCGGCAGGATCCCACACACCAACAATTTCCAATTCTGATGAGATTGTGCGCATTTGGAACCCTCCCCTTCAACTACTCAAGTGGCCCAGAACGGACCCACTTGTTATCTGGTACGGCACTGTTGCAGGGTACATGCAACTATACATGCGGGTTTCTTGACAAGGCTTATTTATTTAGCCTTAAAAGATATACACAAAAACAAAATAAGCTTTTCATCAGGCAAACAAAAGAAAAAATGGCTTTTCATCAGCAAACAAAAGAAAATGGCTTTTTCTTCAGCAGACAAAACAAAACAGTTTCTCTTTAGCAGACAGTCTAAAAATCAGGCAGCTACCCTTTTCTATGCAGGGGACAGACAGTTCATAATTCATCTACTTTGCTATCAGACCTTGTATCAGTAATCTCTTCAGTAGCTTACTCCTCTCTCCTCAACAGCCAGCCCCATGTGTCTACAGCCTGGGGTTTTAACACACCTTGATTAGGCAGCTGGGATCCAACTAATTGTCCTGAGGTTCCCAGCTGAAGTTAACCTAGTCACTGCTGCACTGCAGACTAGACATAGGTTTTCCAGGCATATAGCTGGTGGCTTTTATTTACCCTGTCACATTCCTCCCCTGTTAGTGTGTGGCTGGGGCTACGCATGGCTGAAGCCTGACCATCCACCCCTTCTCTAGAAAATAAGTCAGCATTTGCGCTCTCTTTTCCTGGCCTGTGCTGAATCTCAAATGAGAAGGGTTGGAGGGCCATATACCACCTAGTCAATCTAGCATTGGAATCCTTCAAACTATTTAACCACTTCAGTGGAGCATGATCCGTCACCAAAGTAAAATGGACTCCTGCCAGGTAATGCCTCAAAGCCTCGATTGCCCACTTTACTGCGAGGCACTCTTTCTCAATCACTGAGTAGTTTTTTTCCCTCGGGAACAATTTCCTACTCAGGAAAAGGATAGGGTGTTCAACTCCCTCAAACTGTTGTGACAATACTGCCCCTAGCCCTATCTCTGATCATCTGTTTGCACTATAAAAGGGCTGTGGAATCCGGGCTTCTAAGGATGGGACCCTCTGATAGACACCTTTTTATGTCCTCAAAAGCTCTATGATAATCTCTTGACCATACCACTTGTGTTGGGGCACACTTTTTTGTGATGTCCGTTAAAGGGGCTGCCACTTCCGAATAGTTGGGGATGAACCGCCGGTAGTACCCTGCTAAACCCAGCAGAGAGTGTACCTGCGTTTTTGTTTGGGGGGTCGGAACTTCTTTCAGGGCAACTACCTTGTCAGCTAGTGGCCTTACTTTTCCACCTCCCACTGCATACCCTAAGCATTTAGTTTCCGCTTTACCCAGGGCACATTTCTTAGGGTTGGCTGTGAGCCCTGCCTCCTTAGAGATTTGAGGACCGCTTTCAGACTATTTAGATGGGCCCACCAGTGTTTACTATAAATGACAATGTCATCTAGGTAGGCTGCGGCATTAGTCCTATGGGGCCTCAGTACCTTATCCATGAGTCTCTGAAATGTGGCTGGGGCTCCATGCAGTCCAAATGGCATTGTCACAAACTGGTATAAACCCATGGGAGTGGCAAAGGCTGTTTTGCATTTGGACTTTTCCTCTAAGGGTATTTGCCAGTATCCTTTTGTCAAGTCCAGCGTGTCTAGAAAAAGGTTGGTGTACACTGGCGACACACTTTATTCGAGCTCGGCTAGTCCCACGATTTCGGGTATACCCGGGTGTATTGAGGTTTGTGACTGTTTTCTGCCCGAGTGCATTGGGTTATTTTCCAGGCAGGGATTGAAGCATTTTATTCCCGCTGGCTGCAATACTGCACAGTATATATATATACTGCATTACAATTCATGAATTTATGCCATCTGGTAGACACGCGAAGCATTGCAGCCTATTAAATCCTAATCATTATCATTTAACAGATCAGCCGCCCATCAGCCAGGCATGAACCCAGGCTGGGAAGGCAAACGCAACGGGGCTTGTCAGAGGTGAGGAGCGGCGCATTCCAGGTATCTGCCAGGTACATACTGGGTATTTGCTCGAATAAAGTGTGTCGGTGCAGTATATAGCGCTAAAAATTAATATTACGACAATAGTGAAGTACAATATCTAATAACAATACAGTGATGAAAATATATAGTTAAATAAAATAGGCAAGGCTGCCAGGAAAACTAACCCAAACACAGTTAGTGAAACACAAGAAACACAATACAGACCGGCGCCTTAGAGTCCAAATACTGGGATATATAACAGTCCAATGAATGGTTGGAGATATCCAATAGATGATAATCCAGTCCAGTAAATGGGGAAGACCAGGCGCTTACCTCTAGTAGCAGATAGTGGTGACACCAATCAATGTGGTTACTCTCTTTTGTTGCAGAGTTATTCCTATGTTCCCTTCTGCTTCAACCCCTAGAAGGGATAATCCAAAACCCTTATGAAATACCTAGCCACAAATGTGCAGAACCTGATGTAATTGACCAGCAACTACCCTGGATAGAGACGACTACATCCAAGACATTGCCCTGGTACCCTACTCACACTGGGCCAGTGTGAGTATTTACCTTAGTATATAGACACCCTCTATGATCCCCCGCACTCATTTGTGGAGGGGTCAATATTCCATCATAAAGATACTCTCTTGGATTGTACTACACACGGCCGTGTAAGTATCTACAATACTCCATTGTATTACGATCTTTTAGTTCCTGTCCCAACCCCATCACTTTGGATATTTTATTATTTTATTATATGTTTATTTTATCGTCGTTGATTTTATTGGTTTATGTCCACTGATCCCTCGCTCCCCCTATTCCATATTTTCTCACGTTTTCATAAGGGTTTTGGATTATCCCTTCTAGGGGTTGAAGCAGAAGGGAACATAGGAATAACTCTGCAACAAAAGAGAGTAACCACATTGATTGGTGTCACCACTATCTGCTACTAAAGGTAAGCGCCTGGTCTTAACACGATACATAAAGCTTGGCTCCCTGCAGACGCACTTACCAGAACTTCCTCCTACTGCCTCTGTACGTTCTCCCTACCTACCAATTAGATTGTAAGCTCCTCGGGGCAGGGACTCCTCTTCCTTAATGTTATGTTTGTCTAAAGCACTTATTCCCATGATCTGTTATTTATATTATCTGTTATTTATTCGATTACCACATGTATTACTACTGTGAAGCGCTATGTACATTAATGGTGCTATATAAACAAAGACATACAATACAATACAATACAATTGTGTACCTCTGTGAACGTCCGTCTACATTTGGTGTCCGAGGTGGGACAAGAGGTGTCTTTGAAGTTAAAAAGGACCGGAGATTTTTATGTGAAATTTTTTTATGCTTTTTGCCTACAAACAGTCTGAGAAAGAAAAAAAAACCTCATGCAGCAGAGATCAGAGTTAAAGGGATACACACTGCACTGAAACTTACAAAAACCCAGAAGAGACTGCTGAAGTAGCTAAACCTTATTTTGCCTATCACAAAGTGTAATATGGTCATTGAAATAGGGGTTTTGCCTTCCAGCCATAGTCAGGGTTCAAGAAGTGAGTCAGCCCTTAAAAAGGGATAGGTGTTTGTTGTTTTCGAAAGTTTCGCTGAAGCAGTGAATACAGATGGTGACCCACGAGTGGTACTGATTTTGCAAATAAAGGTTGCCACACCGCATATGGCTACCAGCTGTGAATGGAGTATATGCAGAAAAGTGTGAAAATTGATACAAGACTGTGCTGAAGCAAGGGAATTTTTAGCAAAAAAATGCTGAGTGTTAAATTGCCCTATAGGGGAAAATGGGATTTCTGAACTGTGTAAAAAGTTTTTCAAAACCAATTGCTGAATGTTGAGTCACCCTGCCGGGAATGAAAGGAATAGTCCACTGCAAAAAATGTTTTTTTTTCTGCAAGTAAAAAAAAAAAAGTTTGCCTATATCTATCTTGGGAGCAAAAAAAAAATACAGACACCCAAAGTGTGAAATCTGAATGCCATAATACCCAAAGATGAGACTGAAAATTACTGAACTCAGGCAGAAAACCAAAATTCTGTTGCTGAAGCGGAGAGTTTACACCTAGCAAGTAAATGGTATAGAGCAAATAGACTTTTTTACCTAGCAACTGCACATCTTGTATACCTGATAAGAAAAAATGCATGCACAGTACTGCTGATATTGAAAAAAAAAAAAAATTCCCAAGAAGGAAAAGTCTACAGAGATGCCTGTGAGAGCTACGACCTCTACAAGCAAAATATGCCCATCTGTAGGACTACCACAATTGGGGGTTCTAGCAAATACAGTGGCAACAGCTGCAATAGTGCCTCCTGAGGTCAGGAGGAAAATTACACCTGATAGCCTAAAAATGGAGGACAAGATGCAGCGTTCCTGTAATGAACCCTACCCCACGGAAGAATGGCCCTTCCAGTCCAATAAAGAGGAAGACATCTCTTACGGGGAACCCGAACCGAGTCACACCCACAAAACACCCCAAGAATGGTGGGGGTGTCTGAACTCGGCACGAACAGAAAAGACCGCTCCCTTTGACGAATATGATCAGCAGGAGACAGAGCGGGAGCAGCAGATCACCGAATATTTCTGTCAGCTAAAGTAACTGCAAGAAAAGCCTGGCGTATATTATGATGCCGCTAAAATTTCAAATGAAGATGGAGACCCCAATATCCCTGAAGGGACGGTGTCATCCAAATCAAAAAGGCGGAAAAAGAAAAAGAAAAGCAGTTCTTCACTTACCGTGGAAGGAACAGACACGTCTGCAGATCCTGTGGAGGGAAAGGGGGACCGAGTTGCCCTGCGGCCTAGAGAAAATGGAGAATTCGTCCCACGGTTAACCGAACATCCAGAGGGCCCAAGGCAGAAGTCATGTACCCCAAAGAAGTGTCTGTCCGGTGCCAACAGTGAGGAACCCTCAACCAGTCATCCCAGGGAAGCGGAGCCGGAACCAGTGAGTGACGATACCTTGACCAGCCCTGAAGACGCCCTGAAAATTGCCAGGTGTGACTGTGATCTGCTCTGTGAAGAATTGGATTGGGAGAGAGAAAATAATGCTGAGCTACAGAAGACTGTGCTCGCAATTTACTCTGCGGCTAAGACCAAATTGGAGGATCTCAAGACTGAGCTAGATACTGCAAAGGCTACTATTTCCACCATGGATAAAAAGCAGAGCCAATCTGATAAAATGGTGGCTACGCTAAAGCGGAAGTATGAGGAGGCACTGAAGCAGATGACAGTCTACACAACTCCAGTATGCCGAGGAGAAGCAGCAAACGCTACAGGAAGAAAAACTGCAGGCTGCTAAAGAGGTACCAGTGCTGCAGGAACGTCTGAATACCCAGTACGTCCCCACAGAGCAGTATGAGGAGCTAAAGGCCACGCTGCATGTCTTCAGAGCATCATTGGAAGCAGAGGTTCGATACCAGGTGACTCTGTATGAGAGGGAGCGTGAGAAGGCTCAAAAACTGGAGCAAGAGCTGGAGAGAAAGAGAGACTGTTCCATTCCCTTGAGTCAGTACACCAAGGAGAAAACAGACGCAGCGGCAACCTTGACGACAAAAATTACAGAGCTCCAGAATATGAAGGAGACTCTGATACAGACTCAGAGGAAGCAAAGTGCGCAGATAGATTCCCTGAGAAGAGACTTGCAAGACGCACTCAAACAGGTTGAGACTCTGCAGGCCAGTAACTTACAGATTCCTCCAATACGGAAAAGGGTATTGGCTCTGCCCAAGCACCAGTATCCCACAGTAACTAATGCCCATGAGGACAAGGGTACAGTGAGAGTTGGGGACTCCACGCAACTTCAAAACAAAATTACGAAGTTTGAGCCACCTAAGAAAGCACTAGCCAAACCTACAGCTGCCCAACAGGCAGAGGTAGGAGTGCAGAATCAAAGCCAGAAGAATCCTTAGCTGAGGAAGCTGAAAAAATAGGACGTTCTCTGGAAAAGGAGGTGGAGGTGCAACTCAGTCCCAAAGAAGCTGAACTGGCAACTCCGTGGTGTGGAGAAACTGCAGAAAGACCGCTCCAAGAGCAGAAAACTCTAAGGTCTAGTCCTAACTGCTCTACAACAATTGCCATACACTTTGTCTACAAAAAGAGGAGTGCCCAACGCAACAGAAATCTCATGACCACGCACGCGATAAAAATACTTCACGTGGAAAAAGTCCTCCTCGAGCGACTGAGGAGTGCTGATCTTAAGCACCTTCGGGAGGAGACAAAAATAAACTGGAGAAAGGGCTCCAATCCCAGCAGGACAGAGGGTTCTCTTCCTCCATCCACTCTCATTCAAGTCACAGAAAGATCTTGAATGAGAGTGGAAGGATGGGCTTTGGCCGTGGTAAGCACGAGCTTCCCACAAACAGGGGAGGTATGTAACAGGGGACTTATCCCTGTTCACAAATGTGCCTCTAATCCAGCAGTGTGGTGGTTAAACTGCTGGTAGCAAATGAACTAAAACCACCTGCCTGATTAGAGGTGGTAGAAAAAGCTTGCCTTTGAGACATGAAGTGACTTCTCCTTAGCTCTGAATGAGAGCTGACCTTTGGAGACACCACATGTCTTGAGCTCTGTCAAGAAGAAACAGCAGAGCTGATTGCAAGACACCAAATAAGACTTCTAAACCTAGATGCTGATTTTCTGTGCATGCACGGGTGCGGTTCCAGGAGAGCAGAGAAGCTTACTCTACAGCAGCTAACAGATAAGACTTTCATTCTAAAGAGACTTCTTATATCTGCTTATGTCATGCTATGTGTTTTGGGCTGGGAGACCTGCTTAACTAGGAGTTGTGAATTGCATGGGATTTCACTAGAATTACTCCCAAGTGAATTAAGCTTTGTTCCCCCCCCCCCCCTGTGTTTGGATGATTTCCTGATAAAAAGGAAAAGGCACAATAAAGCCTTATTATAATTTCACCTTATAAAAGCCTCCAATTGTGTACCTCTGGGAACGTCCGTCTACAGCCCCTAACACAGTAATGGGCAAAATTACTATTATCCACACATGGATAATAATGTATTTGCCCATTTAAAATACTACATTAAGCAGCATAAATAAAGTAAATAAATCTTGCACTCACCCATGCAAGGCTGCCACGATAAAGGTCATCCTCATCCTCACCCCGTCCATGTTCTCCAGTACTGCAAAGAATACAGAAGAATAAAAAGCGACAATCTAATGTCCCTTAATCACCTTAATGGTTAGTAACTACTAGAGTAATTAAGGGGTTAACCCACCCTCCCTCACTACCGCTTCCCCACTACCCACCAAGAGGCCTAACCACCCATCTTTGGGGCTAATACCTCCTTCACCCACCCCCCGCTACCCACAATAAAAACAATACACAGAACAGCCCCACTACCCACCTCTTAGGCCCCACAATAAACATCACAATATTTAATAAACAATACATAACCCACCCACCCCGTGTCCCCCATAAAAACATGATTTATTATTTTACACAGGCTTACTACCCCAGGCCAACGGTGGTCCCCGGTGGCCCAGACGGGTGTCCGAAGGCCCACAGTGCACCCAGTGGGTACTCACGAGAGTCTGGGGGCCTCCAGGTGGTCCCCACTAGGTGCCTTGGGCCTCCAGGTTGTCCCCGCAGGAAAGCTTCTTTAATGTAATTTTGCAGGGGTCTCCTGTGCTGAACCACTTTGATCTCTGGCTCAGGGACCCCCTGCTGCCCGAGTTACAGGCCCGGGTATGGGGCATCGGATGCCAGTGTCGCCGCCATTTTTATTGCGTCCACGTCACACGACTAGTGACATGTAAATAATGGAAGTGATACCAGCACCCCATATCTGGGTCTGTAACTCGGGAAGCATGGGGTCCCCGAGGCTGGAATCAATGTTGTTCATCTCAGGAGACCCCCTGCTCCCGCACACTATTAAAAAATTTACATTAATGCAGCTTCATTACCATAGCAGATAGCCACTATTGTAATGAAATATTGTTTATTGATATGTGTGTTTTGATACTAGTTTAGATGTGTAGGGGGTCTCCTGAGCTGAACCGCATTGGTTTCAGCCTTGGGGACCCCCTACTTCCTAAGATACAGGCCCAGATATGGGGTGCTGGTATCCCCCTGCAGGATTTAAATCACCCAGTCACGTGACACAGGAGCTATAAAAGTACATGAGATACCGGCACCCCATAACGGGGCTTGTATCTCATGAAGATAGGTACCTAAAATGTATATTTATGCTTCATGATCGCCTGTAAGAGCTGTGCATTGAAACGCAGCGTCTCCATGCTGTTCTTTCAGGCTGTACAAGTTTAAGTGCGATAGCAAGGGGGGGAAGCAGCTTCTGCGATCTGGCATATTTTTGCTCAGCCGGAACAAAATGCTTTGAACTTCTTAGTTAATCTCGCCTTTCGCTTCACTTTTTAACAGCCGAGCAAAAATTTTCCAATTGGGCGCAAAAACGCGGAGCCTAGTGCATAGCCCCCACTATCATTACTCCTATAAATGTCATGCAAAGTGTTAATGGCATGCTGCCGAATAAGTACCACGAGTTCACCATAGAATGGCAATCCTTGCGTTCTCTGTAACACATGTGATTTTTCCATTGTTATTTCTTGCATTATTGCACATTGCAAGAAGGTGAGGCGGTGCATCTGCCTTGTGGTAAAGATTGCAGACCGGGACTACTCAAATGAATGCAAATGCTTTAATGGCACATATGGCAAAAAAGACTAACTCTTACGCGTTTCGCACATATGTCCACGCTTTATCAAAGAGTACTCTTGCATTCATTTGAGTAGTCCCGCTCTGCAATCTTTACCACAAGGCAGTTGCACTGCCTCACCTTCTGGTATCCTGCTACCCACCCCGGTTGGAGCAAGCCGACGCTGCCTGATAATCCTACGGAGCAAACAGTGAGTCATTCTTTCTTCTTGACGGCTTATCTCATATATATATCTCGAGGGCTGGGTCCTGGGTCCTATTCCTGTAACTCTGTAACTACAGTAGAATTTCCTTCCTTGTTTGTTTTTTTCTTCTCCCCTGGGGCTGGTCTCTGTGCATTTTTACTGCATCCAGTGGTTGTCCCGTGTATAGCAGGGACTTGTTCTCTCACTCCCTCGTTACTCCCAGCAGTTACACAGACTGTAAATGGATTTTAATGTTTTACAGTTTCACTGCTACAGACATTCCCACCTGTTTTGCGGTTATACCATCTGTGTAGTTTACTGCTCTGAGAGCTCCTCTCAGCATTTACATGTTCTGTAGAGATTCTCCTCCTGTGAGGAGGAGCTCTGGAGTCTGTGCTGGGCTCCCTGAGGCTGCAATGGTAATAGCTGAAGTTCCTTTCGTTACACCCTCCATGTGTCGTGCACAGATTGTTGCTTTCTCAGTACTGTTTGCTGGCTCCTACTCAGGCCCCGCTACGTTTTCAGCACACAGGCTGCTCTCTGATAGTGCCGGGTTCGCAGTATTTGCAGCACTCAAGCTCTTCTCGGATACAGCCAGCTCTGCAGTGTTTGCAACCACACGGCTGCTCTCTGATAGTGAGGTCTCACTAATAACACTGTCTGTACCTGGGACTCCATGTTTAGGTGTGTGAGCTGCTGTTACCTGCTTCTCTCTCTGCTCAGACTCCCTGTCTGCTCTGCTGGTCTCGGGGGGGCTGTGTTTGGGAAACCCACTCTGTGCTGCAGCTGCTGCTCCCTGGGGAGTAATCTCTGGCCCTGAGGACACTACAGGGTTATGAACTCTGTCATCTTTCATCTCCTCTCTCAGGCAGAGCTCTGGGCTTCTTTCCAGAGAGCTGTGCAGCCCCTGTGCCTGGGAATTAGGGCTCCCCTGGAAACATGCAGATGCCTTCCTCTGACTCACTGGTCATGTTCTCATCCAGTTTCCTGACACTGCTCTTCGTCTACTTTATTTTCTGTTTCCTTATTTTACTTATCAATGTCTGCAGTTTCTTCTCTCTCTCTCAGGAAACAAACTTTTCTTTCCTTTATATGCACTTCTCAGCAGCCTTACTCCCACTCCTCTCACTCCACCTGAGGCTGCGGCCATGATGGATATCAGACCCCTGCCACACACACAGCTCTCTCGCTGCTGCTGCTGCTGCTGCTGCTGCATCAAAGTATTGAGGGCTGTGATGGGTTATTCTACTGAAATACGCACATATATACTCAGGGATGCTACAGCAAAATAATTGAAGAGCACAATGAGAATTTAATTGAATATTTGTCACAAAACCACTTTCTGAATCAGGGACATCGTGATAGTCCAGTAGTATTACCAGGCTTTATTGCGGGCAATGATTTAGATGTCATACTATTTAAGCTATTGACATATATCATGATCTTTAGGGAGCAAAGGGAAATATCATCAGCTCTAGACAGCAGCATCGAAAGGTTTAAATGGCCTACACATGACAAAAAATATTGATTTGTATAGAAAATGATACACAATGTGCTGTAAACTCCATAATATTATGGGAGACCGCACTCTCCTGTATGAGAAGAAATGATAACATCTCTGTTTTACTCTTTTACAGCACCTTTGTATTCTGCTGAAACACTTTGGTGTGTCATCTTCCCATGGGGGTGGAGGGGTTACACATATGACAACATAGTACAAACTTAGGCAGCCGTGAGGCCAAGAGCACAGACATGTAACAACAATGTAGAGTTATGGCCGCAATTATGACTGCAATTGTAATGACCGCTAAATCAATACAATAACCTCCCCCACACACACACACAATCTCCCCCACACAAATCCCCCCATAATACAACCCCTCCTGTGCAAAATACAATAAAACTACACACACAATCCCCCCCCACACATACAAACACACACAAATCCTCCCCACAATACAATAACCAGACACACTGCAATATTCCCCCCCCACAATACAAACACGCATGCACGCACACTGCAATAATCCCCCACACATACACATATACTGCAATAACACACACACACACACACACAAACACACACAAACACAATTCCCCACACATACACACAATTCCACACAAATCCTCCCCACAACACCCCCACACATATACAATCCTCCCACATACAATCCCACACAACGCCTGCCCACATTACAATAATATACACACAATACTTTATTTATTTATTTATTTATAAAATATTTTACCAGGAAGTAATACATTGAGAGTTACCTCTCGTTTTCAAGTATGTCCTGGGCACAGAGTAAAACAAATAATACATGGTTACAAGTACAGTTACATAAATGAACAGGGTATACATTATATACAAGACATTGCGTGCACAGTTAAAGAAAATATAAATTATGAGCATATGAAACAGTTACAGACCAGGTTAAAATGTGAGACAGCCTTAGATTTGAAAGAACTTAAACTGGTGGTGGATGTGAGAGTCTCTGGTAGGTTGTTCCAGTTTTGGGGTGCACGGTTGGAGAAGGAGGAACGTCCGGATACTTTGTTGAGCCTTGGGACCATGAACAGTCTTTTTGAGTCTGATCTCAGGTGATAAGTGCTGCAAGTGGCATGGGTGAGGAGCTTGTTCAGATAGCTGGGTAGCTTGCCCATGAAGAATTTAAAGGTAAGACAGGAAAGGTGAACTTTGCGCCTAGACTCTAGTGATGACCAATCTAGTTCTTTGAGCATTTCGCAGTGATGTGTGTTGTACACTGGCGACACAGTTTATTGCACTGCGGCCAGATCCGCAAGCCGGGAGATTTCCCGGCTTGCTAGTGCCGCCCCTCGGCGTGCCGCGCGTCACAGACGCGCGGTCACGCGTCATCGGGAGCGTGCGCCCCCTGCACGCGCGTCCAGGGCTCCCCGAGGGAGCCCTGGTGTCCCACGATGTGGGGGACGGCGGCAGGGGGTTCCGGGGGACCCGGCGGACCCGGCAGCGGGAGGGAGAGCGCCCCGATCGGAGGGCGCTCTTCCGCTGCTTCGGCGCGCGCCCGTCACCCTCCGGCGCGCGCCAGGCTACTGCTGCGGCCGAGAACGGGCAAATGCTCGAATAAACTCGGCCGCAGCAGTAGTTGCATTGGAGAACAAAATGACAAATTGAATTGTAGAGGTTGTCAAGTTTGCTAAGGTGGGTTTGAGGTGCTGAGCCATATACTATGTCTCCATAGTCAATAAGTGGCATTAGCATCATTATATATATATTATATTATTACAATAATATACACACAATAAAGCCCTCACAAAATACAATAAAAAACACCCACCTTATCTTTGGGGGAAGGGGGGTATCAGTAACACCTCTGGTGCCACGCCAGTCCACTGGAGAGGAAGAAGCTGGTCGTGTGTCCGGTTTCTGGTGTGCACTGGAGGGGGAGAGGTAGGCCCGGTTTCCTGTGCACGCCTGAAGAGAAGAGGCAGATTACGGACCTGGCTTCTCGTGCATGCCGGAGGGCAAGATGCCCGCCACAGCTAGGGAGATCTGGGTTCTGATGGCAATCAGATGCCCGGCAGCCAGACACTGAAGTTTGGCCAAGCTCCCTGAGCCACCGGTCCCGAGACATTTGTCTTGGCTCTTTCCTCTCCCCCCTGCCGACGGCCCTGGGTTTCTCACAGTCAAGTTCATGGGACCGGTGCAGAACATCAGATGTTGTGCATATATACGTTGAAGTATGAGGAACCACAATGTATTTTATTAGTTCCTTTGAGGAGGTAAGTAGGAATATATATCAGCGTAATGCAGTTTATGTGGTCTACTTAGATTTGACAAAGGTTAGTGTATAAAAAAAAGGACATTGGTCTGAGTAAAAATATTTACACCTCGATTGAAAACTGATTGAAGGATAGACAACAGGGAGTTGTCATAAATGGATCCTTTTCAGTTTGGGCTCAAGTTGTAAGTGGAGTATTTAAAGGATTGGTACTGGAACCCCATCTTTTTAACTTGTTTATTAATGACATTTAGATTGGCATAGAAAGCTAAGTCTCCATCTTTTCTGATGATACTAAATTGTGTAAGATAGTAAAATTAGAGCAGGGTGTAATTTCTCTCCAGAAAAGACTTTGATAGACTGGAAATTTGGGCAGGTAAATGGCAGATGAAATTTTAGACATAAATATGAGATCATGCATTTGGGAGGCAAGAATAAAGAGGCTACTTACAAATTAAATAGGATAACATTAGGTTAATCATTGCTAGAGAAGGATTTGGACCCACGTCTATGCCCTCATTGTTAGCTTTATACTGTGGGGCTAACTACCACCCTCAAACTTGTGAGGGCCGAGGCCTGATATATTGACTGTATTTAATATGACCCACTTTTTAAGTAGCAGGTTTTCCATGCACATGTGCAGGACAGGTCCACTGAGACCATTCTCCCTCCACTGCAGAGGTAAATAAGAATTTTCACAGGTAGTGTTAGGACCTGCATACTGGTCATGCCGTGAAATGGCTGCAGGCTTATAATGCTTTGGCCAAAGGGTTTAACTAAATGACCCATACTTCTGAGAATACTAAAATTTAAATATTTAACTATGTATTTTGTCACATTGGATGCAGCACTGGGTATTTTTGTCTTTTGTGGTGTACTGTATATCCTACTATATGATGATTTATCCCTCGGGTTACCATATGAATTTAAGGGGTTAAAATGGACTTTTAGATTAATGTCTCATCTGGCAGTATGTTGCAAAGTAACCAGGCAGGGGCCTGGTTACAACCTGTTTCTAGAACATGCTGAGTTAGACACCTTGTCTAGGGTGACTCAGCAGGGATTAAACTTTATCTTTTTTTTTTGCCTGGAGACAGGGAGTTTGAGAGGCTATAAATAGGAGGGGAGAAGAGCTCCACTCTCAGATCCCGGGAGGTGAGAAGCAGAGGAGGTCTCACAATATACAGCTCAATCCCGTTATAGCGTGATCCGCTATAACGCGGATTCGCTTATTACGCGGTTTGAGCGTGGACCCCGAATTAAAAAAATAAATAAATAAGTTTTTTTTTGCACAGACACTGCACACACTCACTGCACACTGCATACACTCACAGCACACTGCATACACTCACAGAACACTGCACACACACACACACACGCACATACTCGCAGCACACTGCACACACACACTGACACACACACAGTCTCACACAGTCAAATACACACACAGAGACACACTGTCTCTTTAAGAGAGCTTGCTCTCGCAAGACGGAAGCAGAAGCAGGAAGCAGAGACAGGGAGAAGAGCTGCCAGATGCCGGGTAAGTGATGCGTGCTGTTGCCACTGCCCCACCAGTCTGGGAACGCTGGGAGAGTTCTCAGCTTTCCCCCTCCAGCGGACGCGGTACCACCATTTTTTTCGCGACCCCGTTTATAACGCGGTGGTCACGGGTGGCCCCCGAGGACCGCGCTATAACGGGGTTAAGCTGTATATAGCACTATAAATGGTTAGGAAAGGGTAGGTGGCCTTGTTCTTATTTTCTCAGCTAGGGAAGTGCTCAGCTAGGGAAGTGCCCTAATAGTAAGGCTCCTTTTGTAGTAAATTTAACAGCAGTACAGGCATGTGGCCCCTAGGGGTTCCCGCAACAAGCATTGGGACTCATGGATGACTAGCAACTTGCATCATTACACACCCTCCCTCTCTGAGCATCCAAGGGGTGTATAAGGTGGGGTCCAATAGAAAGGGACCCTTTCTGCCATCCCAGCACTGAAGCGCTACCAAGTGGATAGTCAGAGCAAGATATAGGACATAAGGCGTCTTTGACCAAAGATATAAAAGGGTAGCCCAATGTAAGGAATCGGGGAACGCGTCCTCCATGGCGCAGTCCCTCTTTACCTTCCACTGCACAGCCTCTAGCTGCAAGGATTCTCAGGGCACATCCCACATGGTGTGCATTCTCTTTGCCACCTGTTGGGCAACCTCCTGCGCACCCTACATAGCGCACGCGCCCACGGAGGGCTTTCTGGAATTCCACAGAGCTTGGCTCTGCCCCTCCGCTTGTGCTGCGTGGCCGTCCCACTCTCCAGCTGCGCGTCAACTCTGATCACCCTCACCTGTCTCCTGCACTGTTCACAGCCTATCCCTGCCTCTGTGGTGCACACACCTCTGCTCCTCACCTCTGTCCAATTGGTTCCCTCCTGCTATATATGCTCAGCTAGTGCATTCACACTTTGGCTGAGCATAGTCATAGGTGACCTTGTGTTCCCACTTCCCTGTGCCTGCCTTGTTTCTGTTCCTGCTTGTCTCCCTGTGTACCGACCTGGCTAGACTTTGGACCATTCTCTGGATTTCTGACCCCGGCTTGCCTCTGACCTACCATTACTCTCCATTCTTGACCACGGCTAATGGACATACGACTACTCTTCTGGCTCTTACCCTAGACCACGGCACTCCAGACTTTGACTACCGACCTGGCACCTACCTATGACCTTGGCAAGTACTGCGACTAACCCACTCTCTCCAATCCAGACTCGACTATCCTGACTATCCACCCTCCAGGCATGTCTCTGCTGCTGCAAATAAAAAAAAAGTGCAAAAAAGGGAAAAAACACAATCAATAAAGATAATGACCTTTATATCAAACTTAATAAAAATGCATTATAAAATTCACTTCATAAATTAAGGATCCACATGAACCCACAATTCCACATTAACAAAGCACTAATGGGGGGGTCCCTGAATCAAAGCCCCTTGGTCTAATGGTGTCTCTGCTGCTGTTGGTGCACAGTTTCATACTTTCCCACCTCAGTACCCAGGTCTTGCCTTGTTTGTCGTGAGCGCAAGCGTTACACCCAAGCAGGGGCCCAGAAGGTATTATGAAAGTATGCACCATGATGAATAAGCTATTTTGTATGTCCAAGCCACTACTGCAAATGTTCCAAGACTGTGCCTCTCCAGGAATGTAGTAACGCATCTGGAGAAGTTGTGATTCAAATAACATGCAAATAAAGTTGTGGGCAGAAGTGCATTGTTGAGGAGTAACATGTGCAGTACTGTTTGATCACCTTTTTGAGCTTGCAGATAAATCAGTAGACCTTGAATGGAAGGTTTTAAGAATTGATTTAGGAAGCAGGGATTCCTAAACTCTAGGAATCCCATGCCTTATGTTTGTCTGGTAAAACTTGAGTGGTCCGCCGGCAGGCGCATCACCACGGCTGATTGGATACTGTTGTCAGTAGAAGAGAATGGGGGTAGGGACGCCTTACCCTTCGTTGGTTCGAACATCTGTGGTTCTGTCATTGGAACCGAATCTGGAACCGATTCTGGAGTTGAGTCTGGAACCGCTGTTAGGGCGCACGGGCCCTCCAAAACCTCTGCTCTTGAGGAAGGTAGATTGGCAGCATTGACCGACCCAGTAGAGGGGTCTGTCGCATCTTTCTCTGCAGTTTCCGTGGGCCGCAGCAGCATGTGTTGCAGGAACTGTGCTCCGCAGCAAGCACTCTTGGGTCCCCAAGTCAGTTCTCCATCAGGAAAATCACATTTGCTGCAGAAACATCGTATGCACCCCTGCCTGTCCACTTTTGCTAACAGAAGTTCTACTGGTAGGTGATAAGGGTCAAAGTCCATACCGCCATACTTATTCAACTCCTTTTGTAAGCACGGGCACAAAAGATAGGGTGCTTTCACTCCTTTTACTCGCCACACTCTGTAAAACTGAGGTTGCGGTTCGCTGCATCCTGTCCCTCCCTGCTGGGGAACAGAAGTTGTGGACTGAGACTCACTGATGTCACGGGTTTGGGGCTCTGGTTCTCTCGCCAGACCCAGGCAGTTTACTGTAACGCATTGTGGCGCAGCTTGGCCGCCGTTAGCACGTGCGCTCTCCTGACTTGGTGGGAGACGCCATTTTGAATGGGACTCATTATTAGCCTCCCCGGATGCGAGAGCCAAAGAAACTTCTAGGTCAGGATAGATAATTGGGCACCCATTGGTTGGACCCTCAGGCAGAGTTAGGAATTGGGGACCGTCTTCCTCACATATGGCATGGTCTACCTTTATTATCATGGCACTCCATTGACAGAGGGAATCATACTTTCGCCCTATAACCCATGCTTGTGCCAGTCCAGGGAGTTTTCAAACATGTGCCTGGATGTCTGATGCGAATGCACATGCAGGAACTCCGCCCACAATGACCAGGCAGTTCGGGGTCGGGCTAAGTTTTGTGGCCCATGCGTGGACCTCCTGCCTTGAAGGCACCCACATAGTGGAAAAGTAAATTGGACAATTTGCATGAAAAATAGGACAGGGCACCCCAGGTCTGAGATCTCAGCAGCGCCTCCAAAATGTAACACCTATTCCCCCCCCCCTATCGCAGATAGGGACCATGTGGGGAAATCTACACTTATGTTACCTGGTGTGGTGCATTACCTGATAAGCTCACAGAAGACCTGAACCTCCGTCACTGGGAGCCTTGGGTTACCTGATTCGTCGTACACAGCGCCTCCACCTGTAAGGGTTCCCACCTGAGTGGGATGGTCCTCTTACAGGAAACACAATAATAAAACACGCACACAGTGTATGCTAATAACTGTTTACTATTGTAACTACTAATAATAACTCCGGTACCTGTACCACACAGAATAATGTGTATACACACACACGTGGACGTGCACTGGGTGCACACATCAACATAGGTATTCCCCAAAGTACCTTATGTCCAAACCCCACCCACGTGTGATGGAGATAGCGCTATCCCTGGACGTGTTGGTGCACTCTTTATAGATACCTGCCCGGGCTCCAGCCACGGGTGCCGCTAAAAACTGAAGTGGATCCGCCTGACCCAACGTGATGTCCTCCTATGCGTGGGGTGACTTCCAGCGTGGATAATATCACCACAGCTCCACACCGTCTGTACCTTGACGAGGATCCGTCTGCAACCGGCCGCAGTCACTGCTTTGCAGGGCCTCCGAGAAGATAGTCTCTATATAACTCTGGGGGTCTGAGCCCAGACCCAGTAATCAGGCTGCGCACTACTGAGTGGCTTCTAACTTAACCAAATAGCTAAAGGGTCAGATCTCCTTACGTAGGGCCTGTCCCTGAAGCAACCACAAACTGGGGAATGGTAACTTATCTGGGACCTCTGGGGGTAACTAGGCCTAGTGCTAGGGGCTACTCCTCCCTGCACACACACCATAACTCCCCCAGCTCCAAGCTCCAACTGCTAACTCTTTTTTAAAAGCTGTCTAAACTGTCATCTCTCACAGCTTCACTGGTTGCCTAGCAACATGTAACTGCAGCCTTAACTGTCTCTATTCAGAACTATTCAAAACTGCCAGCGCAGGCTCCCTTGCACTGAAAAGGCCTTAATTGCAAATGCAGCCGCCCTATTGACTAAGCCGCAGCATGTGACAATCCACTGAGTGATACGGGGGCTATATATATATATGTATATATATATATATATATATATATATATATATATAAATACAGTAGCGGCCGCCTTCAGCCTCGTGCGGCCGTTTCAGCGCGACTTTTAAAACCGCGGGCAGATGCGTCATGTTCCGGTATTTTAGGCGCCGCGGGCATTTC
>WSYH01012330.1:0-18987 GCA_036426205.1 Ascaphus truei | reverse complement strand
TGATGTTCCTGGTGGCCCGCCAATCTTTCAGAAGCTCGTGTGGTTCTCCGCTCCTGGCTTGTGTCTCGCGGCTCTCTCCGTATGGTGTTTCTCATTGGAGGCAGCGTCAGGCCCAGTTCGCGGGCGAATCCCTGCATCTCCTCAGGGAGCCTGATGGATCTTTGTTTTCCGTTCCTGTTGACCACCAGTCGGAACGGAAAGCCCCAGCGGTAGGGGATGTTGTTCTCTCTGAGTGCTTGGGTAAGCGGCTTGAGCTCCCGGCGGCGTTCGATCGTGATTTTAGCCAGATCACTGAAGATCTGCACCGGCTCATTTTTGAAGGTAAGATTGCTATTCTCCCTGCTTGCCGCCATCACTTTCTCCTTCGTGGAGTAGCTATGGAGGCGGACTATGATGTCTCGCCTCCGCTTCGGGTCATTGGAGCGAGGGCCTAGCGCACGGTGCGCCCTGTCAATTTCCAGATCCCTGTTATCAAGTCCTTCACATAAATTATTGAAAAGGTCGACCAGATATGGTTTTATTTGTTCGGGGAGAACCGTTTCCGAGACATTTCGAATCCTGAGATTCTGTCTCCGGTCCCGGTTCTCCTGGTCCTCGATACTGTCTTTCAGTAGTCTGACCTCCTCCCCCAGGCGCATAATCTCGTCGTCCGCCATGGCCTGTGCCTGCAGGGATTCTTCCAGTTTACTCTCGAGGTCCTCTGTTCTCTGCGTGAGGCCGCTGATCTCTTCCCGCATTCCTGCCATCATGTCTTTGAGTTCCTGCCTGAGGGTCTTTTGCAGTCTGTCATGCATTTTGGATAGGAGGTCCTCAAGATATGAGCGTGTAATTTCTCTGTCCAGGGCGGGTTCTTCTGCCTGCGTGCTTCCCTCCCTTTGCGGGGATGCGGCCGCGTGGCGTCCGACGCCATCTTGGGGACTCTGCATGCTCGCTAGGCCGCGTTTTTGTTGCGGCTGAAAGAATTTGGAGGCGCCTTTGGAGGTTGGGGCTTTTGCCTTCTGTGGCATGCTGTGGGGTTCAGACACTCTGTAGAGCTGTTTGCTGTGCGATTCGAGGGGTGGAAACGGCTTTTTTTATCGTTTGCTTTGTGAGGGTTGTTAGAGCTCCCTATTTAACCCACCATCTTGGATGACGTCACCCCTGTGACCCCACTATACTCTTTTTAAGATTGTCAATGTCCCTCAATGTGACAAATTGACTCTTCAGATCAGCAATTTGAGACTCCACAGTGACGAGCTGCTTGCACATACACCACATAAACAGCAGTATGTTCCCTGGAACAGCTGCTCCAAGGGCACATACATGTGGCAGGATGTATATTGAGTGGCTTTCCAAGATTATCTACTCCTGCTAGTATACCCAGCAGAGCACTTCCCTTGTTGTTCTAACTAAACATAAAACAAACTGCACTTGAATAAAACTGCAATGTAGTCACTCAGCTCAGAACACACAAGCATATTAAACTATTGTCATAAATAAAAGAGAACTGAAATATATGCTTATTATGTGGATTGAATACTGCTATAAAAATGTTGTTTGGGAAAATAATATTAGTCTCCATTCATTGGAAATTCTCGTAGCACTGTCTTGGTTTTTGTTCCTAATGTTTCTTTTATGTTCAGCAAAAATTAATTGGAAATGTTGGAGCGTTTTTCTCAATAATGACTGCATTCTTTCAGACCCATAAAGCCATCTTCTGGCTAAATTCCTACTAAAAAAGGGATTTTTTTTGTTAGACCCATACATCTTCAAAATGATTCAAATAAGTATTTATTACCTTTGTTGCATTTCCCAAGTAATACATTTTAGAGAAATATAGCACCAACTTTTACATTTTTTTCCAGATTCTTTTAGATGGACATGATGTGCGCACACTCAATGTGAAATGGCTAAGAGAAAACATAGGAATTGTAAGCCAGGAGCCTGTTTTATTCGGAACAACAATTGAAGAAAATATTCGATATGGCAGAGAGGATGTAACCAATGATGAAATTGAACAAGCAGCTAAAGAAGCCAATGCTTATGACTTTATATCTAAACTCCCTGATGTAAGAATTTTTGAAGGGATAACTGCTTTGATGTGCAGTTTTATATTTATTGTAGTATTACCATAAAAGGATAATTGTATGTATTTGCAGTATTACTGCAGTAAGCATGTATTTTACTATTAACATTTAGTGGTTCAATGTACAGTATGTCAATTCATTTTGTTTCTTCAGAAATTTCACACAATGGTGGGTGAAAGAGGGGCCCAGCTAAGTGGAGGACAGAAACAGAGAATAGCCATAGCACGAGCCCTTGTACGTAATCCAAAGATTCTTTTACTTGATGAAGCAACATCAGCTTTGGATACACAAAGTGAAGCTATTGTTCAGGCTGCTATGGATAAGGTAAATGGTGCCTTTCTATACCACATTATAATTCATCTTCAAACTATAAGATTTTACTAAGCTTTATTATGTACCGTTTTGAAAAACTGTGCAGTGTTAAATATGTTCAGAATTTACCAATAGCATAATGTAACCTTTTACTTTCCTTCTCTCCATAAGGCAAGAACTGGTCGTACCACAATTGTTATAGCTCACCGACTATCCACCATCCGGACAGCTGATGTTATTGCTGGGTTTCACAATGGAGTTGTTGTAGAACAAGGATCGCACGATGATCTTGTGAATAAGAAAGGAGTTTACCATTCCCTTTTAAAGTTGCAGGTGATTACTTGTAATTTGTAATAGTCAAACCAACATTTAATACCAGTAATGGTATGTACCAGTACTTCTCATATTGATCTTGAAGTAATATTCTGTAAAGGAAAACCTCTTTACTCAGAGAACAGGGACACAAAGCAATTATTAAGCACCCTCCATAGTAACAGTTGCTGATCTCTCTAAGGGCCAGATTCACTAAACTCTGTGACTATTACATCTAACCTTATACCTATCACATATACTCTAAAGAGAATAAAATAACGTTAACTCAGTGCTACTCCTAAGATGTATGCTTACATTTCCCAGCAATTAATGTAATGATATGCAAAAGAGCAGTTTCCACTAACATCACATAACCACTAAAGGCTGTTAACGTTAACACAGTGATGTATACCCCCTTTTTCTCCTTTCTCACTCTCTCTTACTCTCTCTCATCTTTTCCCTTTTTTCACCCCTCTCTCTTTCTCCCAACTTTTCTCTCCCATACTTCATCTCTCCTCTCTCTCACTATCTTTATCACCGCCATCTCTCACTACCCCCTCTCCAACTCTTCACCATTTTCTCTCTCATAGACACGTTCTCTTCCACTCCACTTCCACAAGTCTCTGGGTATGGGAATAGAAACGAAAGCTGCACATTATATTTCTACTACCCTTTATTCCCCACACACTATCTTTAAACTTAGACTGGACTCTGAGAGTCACCTCACAACTTAATCTACAGTTGGATCATCAAAGAACCCCAATATAGGTTCTGGGCTGCCTGGGCATTAACTGGGTATCCCCCTTAACCTAGGGACTCCTTACAGTTACCGGGACACTTTTCATCCCTTTGCCCCATTAACCATTCTGGGCTTTGCTGAAGCAGGGAACCCTAGCAGTGAGTCACGCAAGCATTTTCAAGGGGAGATATTGCTGGGACAATGTGCCTACAGTACATGTATCCAGACATCAGGCATGATTCCTGGGTAAATTTTTAGGGCATCCGACAACTCTGGATCCCAACTACCTAGGCACATTCTGACATCAATTCCTCCGCAAAATCCCCCTTGAAACTCAGGCCCCAGCAATCCCTGCTCTCTGACATGCCCGGAAAGATAAAAACACACAAAAAAACCTTTTTACAGTTTATGCATTTGAAAGATACAATGTTGCTGGGTCCAAGAGCTAACTCTTTTGAACCCTTATGTACGGATCAGGGGTAATAAAAAGGGCTTAAATCTTTATTTGAGAGCCTGGTTACACCCTTCCGTCACACGCTATCCTTCTCTCTCTCTAACACTCTTCCCCTATCGCCCCCTCTTCCCCTCTCTCATTCTCTCTCCCCTTATTTATCACCTTTTCTTTCCCTATCTTTGCTCTCTCTCCATTACTCTCTCACCCTCTGCCTCTCCCTCTCCCTAACACTTCCACTTTCTATCCATTATTCTCTCCCTCTCTCTCCATCTCCTTTCTCCACTTCTCTCTCCCACACCCCTCCCCACTTTCTTTCTCCGCCTCTGTCTCCCCCTCTGTCTACCCTTCTCTCACACTATCTCCCCTTTTCACTATCTCCCTCTCACCCCTTTCTCCCAACTCTCCCCATCTTTTTTCCCTTTCTCTCCCTCATTTCCTCTTCTTACACTCAATACCCCCTCTTCCTCCTCCTGTTTCTCCATTCTTTCTCTATCATATCTCTATCTCACCTTCTCACTCTCTCTCCTCCTCCATACTTTCTCCTTTTATCTTTCCTAATCTCTCTCTCTCTCTCTCTCTCCTTCTCTCTCTCTCAACCTCTCCTCATTTCTCTGCTCACTTATATCCCTCTATCTCCCCCCTCTCTCTCTCCCCCCACTCTCTCTCCCTCTTTCCCATTTTCCCCCTCTTTTACCAATCTCTCTCCCTATCTATCTCTTGTCCTCTATCCCTAACCCTCTTTCTCTACCCCTCTCTCACCCCTTCCCACTATCTCCATATCTCTCCCCATTCTCTCTTCCCCTTCCTCACTGACCCTCTAACTCTGTCTTCCCTCCCCCTCTCCCCTCCTTTTCCCCCTTTGCCCCACCACTCCCCTTTCCTCTCCCCCTCTGCCCTACCACTCTCTCCCCTTCTGCCCTACCTATCTCCCCCTCTGATCTTCCTCTCTCCCCCACTGCCCTACCTATTTCTCCCCGACTCTATACCCTCTCTACCTCCCCTTCTTACTCACCCTCCTCTTTACAGACTCTCCCCTTTTACTCCCTCTCCCAATCTCTCCCTATTCTCTCCCATCCCTCCACCCTCTCCCATGATCTCCACCTTTGCTATGCCCCCCCTCTACCATGTCTCTACCCCCTCTCTCTTCACCCCTCTCTCTTCCCTCATTTCCCAACCTCTCCCCCAACTCTCTGCCTCTATCTCTTCACCTCTCTTCCCCTTTCTCACCCCTCCCCAATGTCCCCTATCTCAACCCTCATTCTATTTCTCTTTCCCTCTCACTCACTGCCCCCTCTCCCTTGTCTTTCCTTCCCCCTTCTCACATTTCTCTCCACCCTCTCCCCCGTCCCCTTCTTGCTATCCCACCTCTCTACAACCCCCTTTCTCCCACTCCCACTTTCTCTCCCCCTCTCCCTCCTCAGCCCCCCTCTCCCCCCTCAGCCCCCCTCTCCCATCATGTCCAACTCATACTTTATCTCTCCATTCCCCATGTCTTCCCCTCTCTCTCTCCACATCCTCTCTTACCCTCTTTCCCCACCCTCATCCACTTTCGCTCTCTCTCTCACTTCCCCAACACACTCCATGTTCCCTCTCTCCCCTCCCATTTCTCCTGCATCTCTCCTCCCCTTCCTTCCCCTCTCACCCCTTGCCCTCTCACCCCTCCCATCTTGCTATCTCGCTTCTCCCTCTTCCATTCTCTCTCCCCCTCATCCCCTCTCTCTTCTAGCCTATTCCCCTCCCCTCTATATAGCCCCTCACACCGTCTACACCCTCTCTTCTCTCTCCCTCTCAAACTCCCCATTCTTTCTCTCCATCTCCCTCTCTCTCCCCCTTCCCTCTACTCCCTCCTCACACTCGAAACCCACTCTCTTCAATCTCTTCCCCCTCTATCCCCATTCTTTTCCCTTTATCAAATATTTAATTGTCCTTACTGTATAGAACCCTTTCCTTTCTTGCTGGTGAAATCTCCTTTCCTTCAACCTTAAGGAACTTGTCCATGTTATTTGTACTTCCCTTGGGATGTACCTTTGTTCCTTTGAACAAAAAAAAAAAAAACTATATATATATATAATATATATATATATATTACAATTGAAGAGTCCAGTCAGCACACAGTAGTAGAAAAGTCGAGTGTAATAGCGAATGCTAAGTCCATAGAGAATAACGTATGATACGAACCAATCAAAGACCAGTAGAGAGGACAGCAGACCGCACGGGGGTTAATCCAAAAATCTATATTCACAACATGAAAACACAGTAAGCCAACGTTTCGGTCCACAGAGAGGACCTTCCTCGGGCCCCGAGGAAGCGTCTCTTCTGTGGGACGAAACGTTGGCTTACGTGTTATTTCATGTGTGTATATAGATTTTTGGATTAACCCCCGTGCGGTCTGCTGTCTCTTTACTGGTCTTGATTGGTTCGATCATAGTATATATATATCAATTAAAAAGAAGAAATATATTAGCGCCAAACTATCACTATATAAAATCTCTGATAGAGTAAAAAAATATAAATAAAAGTGTAATGGAAAATGTTATTACAAAAAAGTAAAAAAACCTATGCTAAGCACAGTGAGATGTCGAAGTAAAAAAATTTAAAAATAATGAACCAATAAAAATACATAATTAAAATATCAAAAAAAGAAAATGTCCAGAAAAATATAGTGTAAAGAGATAACAAATCCCAAAATGTTCCAATTGCTATCCAAAAGAGTCTCTGCCAGCCCCAAATGAAGGGGAACACACTTCCTTAAGATATCTACAAAAACACAGAAAAAAACCAGGCGCACTATAGCGTAAAATGTGTTAACAATAAATTGTGATGGAGTAAGGGATAAAATGCACACTCACAAACAAAGCATGAAAAAAATGCGTTTTTGAGTACAAACTCAGCCCGTTCAGACGCAGGAACCAAGGAGGAGGACTTCGGTGTGATGTCCGTGGTGTGTCTTGCCACAATAGCACCTCTAGGTCCTGGCAGGGACCGGAAAGCCACAGGGACGCCGCCTTCCCCTTCTGGTGCTACACAGAGCATACACTGCTAGCAAAAGAGACTCCTGATGAAAGTCTCGCTTGAGACGAACACGGTTAGGAGATTGTGTGGAGCCTACTGTCCAGGTTATATATTTTATTGCACTCATCTACATTATTGCACTCCCCTGCGCTTGCTAGCATTTGCTCCAGCCATTAGACATTCAAGTTCTGTTACACTGTGAACTCTCCCCGGCTTGAAACCTCGCTGACACATCGAGTTCAGCGAGACTCTATTCAGTGTATAGCTCTGTGTAGCAACAGAGAGAGGGGGAAAGGCGGCGTCCCTCGTGGGCTTTCGGTCCCTGCCAGGGAGTCCAATCCTAGAGGGGGCTATCTGTGGCCAGGGATAACACCGGGACTCACACGAAATCCTCCTCCTTGGGTTCCTGCGTCTGAACGGGCTGAGTTGTACTCAAAAACGCATTTTTTTCAGCTTTGTTTGTGAGTGTGCATTTTTATCCCTTACTCCATCAATTTATTGTTATACAATTTTACGCTATGAGTGCGCCTGTTTTTTCTGTGTTTTTGTAGATATATATATATATACTGCATAAGATATAGATATATTTCTATATAGTTATCATATCCCTTCATAGATCACTCTTTTCTAATGTAAATAAATCTAAATTAGCTAGCCTCTCCTCATTAATCAGATTTCCTATCCACTTTATTAATCTGGTGCCTCTTCTCTGCACTTTTTCTAGCTCCATATTCAAGGTGTGGTCTTACTAATGCTTTATAGAGGGGCATAATCATTCTTACTTCCCATCCATTCCCTGTTTAATGCAAGATAAGATGTTATTTGCCTTTGCAGCTACTGCATGACTTTGGGCACTATTGCTAAGCCTGCTGTCTACAAGCACTCCTAAATCTTTCTCCATCAAGGAATCACTTACATTTGCCCCATTGATTTTGTAAGCCGCCTGAATATTCTTGTTTCCAAAATGCATAACCTTACATTTATCTGTATTAAACCTCATCTGCAATTTACCTGTCCATGTTTCCAGTCTATCTAATTCCTTCTTGAGAGAAATTACACCCTGCTCTGATTTTACTACACTACACAATTTAGTGTCATCAGCAAACATGAAACTTTGTCTTCAATTCCAAGTTTAAAAGCAGTGGTCCCAGTACTGATCCTTAAGGTTCTCCACTCACAACTTTATGCCAATCTGACAACTCTCTGTTTTCTATCCTTCAACCAGTTTTCAATCCAGGTGCAAATATTTTAATTGAGTCCAATTTCCTTTATTTTGTACACTAACCTCTTGTGTGGCACTAAATCAAAAGCCTTTGCAAAATCTAAGTAGACCACATCAACTACATTTAAATTCTGGCTTACCTTTGTTATCCACTTGGTATTCCTGAAAATTATCCCTACTTTACCTTCAAGTATCTTCCCCACTATTGCTGTCAGGCTTACAGGTCTGTAATTCCCCGGTTGTCATTTAGCTCCATTTTTAAATATAGACATACTGTCTGCTTTACACCAATCTTGTGGTACTGAGCCTGTGGAAATTGAGTCATTGAATATTAAATGTAATGGTTAGCTCCTTAAGAACTACGGTAATTGGCTTAGCGCTTTAAGAACTCTTGGATGTATGCCATCGGGGCCAAGTGCTTAATTTACTTTTATTTTATTAAGCCGCCTATGTACTGCTTCCTCAGTTTACCAATTATCTGTTACTAAAGAGGTTGTGGCGCTCTCCTGTTGCACTTTTATTGCAATGTATTCCTCCTTGGTAAATACAGAGGCAAGGAATTTGTTTAATACCTCTGCTTTTTCCTTATCTCCAATTATTTGCCTGCCCATCTCACACTATATTTAATTTTCTAATCTTTTTGTTATTAAGGTAAAGACATTTTTAGAGTTGATCTTACTTTCTATTGCAATCCTTTTTAATTGTTAATTTTTGCTAATTTGATTGCCCTTTTGCATGTTTTGTTACATTCCTTATAATTCTGATATACAGTAATGCCCCTATCCCTTCTGACTTTAAGAATCTAAATGCCTACCTCTTCCTTTTAATTTCTTCCCTACCTGTTTATTTAATTGGATTGCTTTAGATGTGCTTGTTTTATATTTATTACCTGAGTATACACTGATATTTGTGCTCTCCTAACAAAGTTTTAAAGACAGCCCATATATCTTCCACATTTCTTTCCTGCATAAACGTAATTCCAATTTATTCCCTGTTGATTATTGTTCAGTTTATTAAAATCTGCCAGTAGAAAATGTAGTCTTTGTTGAACCCGTATAATATTTTTTATGATAATGTATTTAAAATGCAACAACATACTTTTATATTGCTGGCATAATAATAATGACAATAGAGTCATAAAATGCAAAGCTGATACTAACAAACATAGGAACACTATCAAAACAGAGATCATAATAAGAGGGGCAGCGTTTCTGGGTAAAATACCCTTTCTTCTGGTCCGTTCCCACGTTGACAATAAATTTGGTACTTCCCTCATATGTCCTGATATTCAAAAAAAGGGAATTGCAGATTTGAACAAAGTTCACTCAACGCTGTAGTTCATATTGGTTCATGTTCCGCTTCACAATGTGAACCAGCAGGAAATACAAAACGTGAACCAGTAGGAAATACAAAACGTGAACCAGTAGGAAATAGAAAACGTGAACCAGTAGGAAATACAAAACGTAACAAAATAGAATAGTACAAATGACTGAAAGATTACCAGCATCTACACAAAATCCAAGTGTGAGCAGAGAAAAGAGCAAAAATAAATAATGTAATAGTTATATACCCTAAATGCTGTACAGCCAGATGATGGCAGCTAGACCCTGGCAAATATAATAAACCAGAAAGAGACAAATGATAAATGTGTAGAATATGCAAAAGATATGGGGTGTATAGCAGTGAGTCAGCAGAGAATACAAGGGAGAACATTATTATACCCACGTATATTGTATGCTACATATTTTGGGTCTCTATATGTATATTGTGTATCTCTTGGATCAGCAGTGTTCATTTTGAATGTGTTTAGGTATATTTTAATATTTTTTTGTGTTGCTAATAAAATCCATTTTGTATTTTCACATATTGTTTGTGTACTTTCAACAGACCCTCTTTTTTTCTTTCTGTATTTATATATATTATTTATTTATTTATTTATTTGTATTTGATATTTTCTATAAAAACAAGGTTTTTTTTCTAGTTTTAAGGGATCCTTTTTGTTCCCTTCTCACCATCGTGCATTATAGATTTAAATATATGGTGGTCCTGTTGGCCAATTTTATGGTTTAATTCCTTTTTTATATGTTTTTGTTGTTACATGCTACTCCATTTCAAATATTTAGAATAATGTTGAGGACAGCAATGGAAAAGAGGATGATGATGAAGAAGAAGAAGACGAAGAAATCTATGTGGAAGATATAGATGATGACTTCCAAGAAATGGTCCCAGATTTGAAGGAATCTAAAGCATTGGAGATCTTCAGAAGAGCGAGTTTGAAAAGACTCTCTAGCAAGAGAAGAAGCAGGAAATCTTTCAAGAAATCCAGGTCAAAAGAATCTTCTGAAAAAATGGAAGAGGTACTGTAGGAAAAAAATTAAATACAATTTAAAATATTGCACATAAAATGAAGCAAATTTCTTAAAATTAACAAATATATTTCAAAAGCTATATAGCTATGCAATAAAAATATTGTTTTCCAGATATTATTTAAATTCCTTCTTTCAATCTGATTTATCATTTTTTTTTTTTTTTTCAAATTCGTTATGTTGTGTTATTCAAGTCAATAGGCGGTACATCGCACATGTATACATTTCATATAAACAGCTATTCCATGTTTGTGGAAAGAATTGTATGTTAAGATATAAAGATCAGGTAACATTTTTCAATATTTTGACACTCATATGCAAATATATATATTGTGGTTACTTTGGGGGTATATAAATTAGGAGCTTACTGGTTTTCTCTGTTCTCTGTTCTCTCTCTCTGTATTGCAACATTTTTCAAACCGTTTTTCCGTGAAAAAATACCTACAATTTTAACTCCGTAGGGAAACCATTCAGTAACTTGTACCCAAATAGTCTAAAATAAAAGATGGGTACACAAGAGTGAGATTTCTTCTTGTGTGTAATTATGTAGAGGAGCATGCAAGGGTGTTTTATTTTATTTCAGTATGTTCAAGCACGTCGAGTATGACAACTGTTTGGCCTAAGGCACCAGTCCCTATGTTAGTCTCATTATTCTTGATCATTGCTCCATCCCTTTATTACTGTCCCGGCCAGCTTCATTCTAAAGCTTGCCGGGTGTATCGCGGGCTGACAGCGGGGCTTTTCTCTGTTTAAAACGGAGTTTCCCGCGCGGCGGCCGCTTCAATAGATAAGCGCTAATGGCGCTTACTATTGAAAGCGCCCGAGGCGTGGGAAAACCGGCCGAAAACGGTCTAAGATAGCCGCACGCCGCCCACAGCTGTTTTTAAACTGCGGCGGCAGCCGCATTGGTTTAAGCCTTCCGCCACTGTATGTTCTCGTCGGATTATGGTTTTGTGTTATTTGAGGTGTACAGTAGTTTTGCCAACTAAAGTTTCCTTACATTTTTCCATTTCATCTTGTATGATGGTTTTTAGTTTTTCCATGGAATTTATTTCCCATATCTTTGTGAGCCAGGTGTTGATAGTGGGAATTGTTACAGGTTTCAATAGCAGGGTTATTGTGCGTCTAGCAGCATTACGACAGTGTAAGACTAAGGATTTCTTTAGTTTTGCATCCATGAATGAGGTCTCTGTTTAATAGTACAAACCAGGGGTCTCTGGGTAGTTTGACTAAACTAATCAGTTCAATAGTTTTTAGAATTTGATCCCAAAAGGTTCTGAGGAGAGGGCAATCGCACCATATATGGAACATCATTCCCTCTGCCCACAACCCTCCAGAATACGTCAGATGTTTGTGGGAACATTTTATGTAGTCTGTGTGGTGTATAATACCAACTGAAAATAATTTTGTATGTGTTTTCTAATCATTTTAGTAATGTGGAAGATTGACTGAATATACTCTGTATTTGAGACCATTCTTCTATGGTCAATCGGTCACTTAGCTCTCTTTCCCAAATTAAGGTGTAATTTGGTTTCTCAGAGTGCATTTGTTCTGTATAGAGAGCTGAAAGATTGTGACCTGTTGAGCTGAGGTTGAGAAAGATTGCCTCGAAAAGCATGTATTTTGTTGCTTTATGAAGCTGTATGAAATGCTTAATTTGTGTATAACGCCACTGCTCTTTGTTCATCAAATGGTATTTGTCTTATAGGACAGGAAAGGTTTTAATTTGGTTTTTAAAAATTAGGTCTGATGAAGGTGAATTCATTGTGATAGAAATAAGTTAACTCTATTTGCAAGTACAGCTAAACCCCGTTATATGTATGTGTGTATGTGTCTATGTATGTGTGTGTGTCTATGTATGTGTGTATTTATGTATGTATGTGTGTGTGTCTATGTATGTGTATTTATGTATGTATGTGTGTGTCTATGTATGTGTGTATTTATGTATGTATGTGTGTGTCTATATATGTGTGTATGTATGTGTGTATGTATGTGTGTATTTATGTATGTATGGAAAACGTTGGACTTGGAACGTGATGACGTCATGCGCATCGCGGCACAAAGAGGATTGAGGACGCGCAATGATGATGTCACAGATATCGCGAGACTGATTGGAAGAGAAGGATCAGCGAATGAGGGGGAAGAACTGCCCTTGCATCGCTGGAAAGTGACGGACAATCATTGAAGGAAGGCTATCAGAGACAAAAAAGGACACTTGAGGTTGGGTCTCTTTAAGGATCTTTTTAATGTTGTTTGTTCACTATGCCATTTGCATTTGAGAAAGGCCCTTGAGGCCGAAACGTCATATATCACTGGCTCACAATACATTTTCTAAGCAGAAATCCGCAGTGCCCAGGTTTTTTCCTTTCTATTAAATACTGGAGTACCTCACAGAGATTCCTGAACCAGGAGCACCGGTATTTATATTTCCATTAGTTTTTTGGGGAGTGCAGCATTACTCTACAATTTGTAAGTATTTTCTGACTTTTGTGCTACAGTAGCACCCATGTACGACTGAATTTAGTGTTTATGCATACTGGCTGCTGCGGGCAGCACTCTATGGTATGATAAGATTTTTGTCAATATATCTGATTGTTCTTATATAGACCTGTATATCTACACAGGATTCCCCCCCCCCCCCCCTTGTCTGTATTTGCACTGGTTCTGTTTTTTTGTGTGGTATTCCCATATGGAAGGATTGACCAATCTGTCCATCGGCATTACCAATAGGGCTCTTATAAAACCATTTAATCCAGAGGAAGTGGAGAGGATATTGTTTAAATCTACTCCCGAGGAAGCTTTTGGGCCAGATAGGCCTACTGATTATATAAATGACCTAGAAAGGTTAAAAAAGAAAGAAATCAAATTATTTTCGCATGGCACTACACTCTCAGAATACTATAAACAGAAATTGATCCCTAGAGGATTCTGCATCCGTAACAGACCCACTATTGGGAGTGACAATACAGATTTCTGTAATAACTGGTGCGGGATCCTCAATAGGGCATCTTTGGGCCCGATACTACTAGTTGTAGAGGAGGTTGGTGGCCAATTGCCAAAAGTGAGACAAGAGATTTTAAAGATTGAAGTCTCTATAGAACAAACTCGCCAGAATGACGTTACTGTACAATCTTTGGACGGTCTGAAAAATCAGCTAAAAAAGTTTAAGGAGGATTTGATCCATTTTAAAAAGCAAAAATGTAAAACAGTAGTCAATGATTATAAGCAGGATACTATTTATCATTGGCCTAAACAAGAATAGTGCAGGAAATTTCAGGGCAAACCAAGAACCGCACCTAAAACCACAGGCCCTCAATCAAGTGATTAAGAAGCCAGCTGTTCTTCTGCTGCGATAGCTCAGGCCCCAACACCACGTGGAGGTACTTTTTTAGGACAAGGCAAAACGCCTATAGCAAATGGAAAAGAAAAAAGGCAAGGAGGGGACGAGGGCAGCATAAGGACCCCACCAGTGCTGCGCCCACGGCAATAGAACACCCACAGAACCTTGTAATCAATATGTCGGATTATCTACTTACAGATGCTGAGGTCAACATCCTGTCCAAAGGTCCATCTTTTGTACTCACTACCCTACCCAGTCGATTCGACAGTGAGGTCAAATTATTCAAACTAGAGAGAAAGCTTAACCCTAATCTTTTTTTCTCCAGTAGGTTGCCAAACACAGCAGAGAACCCACAGCAGCAGCTAAGACAGGAGGTATGTAAAGTAAAATCCAAGTTTATTGCACCACACAGAAATCCCTCGGTTAACATTTTCATGAGATTGGTAAAAGGGATCTAGGGGTGTATCATGCTAAGAGCCATCATGTCGCCTACAATCTCTCAATAAGGGAAAAGAAACCTCTAAAATATTTGATGGGTAAAAAAGAATTAGTCTTTTACAAAGCAGACAAGGGAGGGGCACTGGTCTTACAATTCTACTCGCAATACTGGGCAGAAGTTATGAGACAACTCAGCAATGAGCAGTGTTACACGAAGTTAGATAGAGATCCCACTATGGGCTATCAGACGGAGATGAAGAATATTCTGGTCTTGGGAATGGGAAACTCTTGGTTACAGGAGAAAGAGTTTGAGTTCCTGGTTATGAAGAACCCACGCCGACCACTTTTTTAAACTTTACCTAAAACACATAAGAGCCTCTATAATCCACCAGGGAGGCCAATTATTTTGGCGACTAATTCTACCAACCAACCATTAGCCATTTATGTAGATTCTTTTCTACAGCCCCTGGTGGTGAAAGAGGACTCTTATGTAAAGGACACTTTTGATTTTTTGGACAAAATAAGAGTGCTAGATCTCGGGAATAAGACCTACCTCATGGTGACAATGGATGTTACAAATCTCTACACCATTATACCATATGAGGGTGGCCTGAATGTAGTGAGACAAAGGCTGAGCGAGACACAATTTATGGGACCCCCAGTTAATTATATTTTGTTGTTGCTACATTTCATCTTATATAAAAAATATTTTCGTTTTGAGAAGGATTTTTATCTGCAAATATCAGGGATGGCAATAGGAAGTAATGTGGCACCCTCATATGCCAATTTATTTATGGCTGATTTTGAAAAGAAAAATATTTACTATTCTCCATTTTTTCCAAAAATGCTGTACTATTGTCGTTATATCGACGATTTGTTCTGCCTATGGGAAGGAACATCAGATGAACTCCTGGAATTTTTTGATTACCTACATGCACTGGAAACCTCTGTAAGATTTACAAAAAATTGGAGCGACACACATATTTCATTTTTAGATGTGTTGCTAGTTAAAAGTGGGAATAAAATAAACACCAATTTATATACGAAACCCACAGACAGGAACGCCACATTACATGTAAAAAGTTTTCACCCTGACTCTCTTAAACAGATGCTGCCGTACTCACAAAAAGTTAAAGCCACAAAAATTGTTGACAGACCGGTTCAACTTAAAGAGACATATGAAGAGATTAAATCTAGGTTTCTTTCTAGAGGGCACTCTGAGTCAGCGGTTGAGAAGGCGCTCACTCGTCCGATCTTGCAGACCAAACAGCGGGATGATCCAGAGAGGATAACAATTGTGACAAAGTACACGACAGCCAGTAAGTTCCTAAGACAAAGCATTTTGAGACACTGGAAAAGCCTAAATAGTGATAGAACCCTTAAAGAGGCTTGCAGATTGAAACCAAGATTTGCATATCAGAGGGGACAAAATCTCAAAGATCTACTGATTAGTGCAGACAGAAAGGAGGCTTATACTGTGCCCCATTTCTTAGATAACCCAAAGCCTGGTTGCTATCGGTGTTGCAACTGTTCAGTGTGTAACAGCCTCAATAAGGGTACCGAATTCACCCACCCCAGAAGTGGGAAGAAATACAAAATCAAAGGGAGGATAACCTGTACTACCATGTCGGTTATTTATAAGATCACGTGCCCTTGCGGTCTATACTATATAGGCAAGACAAAACGTATGCTTAAAACAAGATATATTGAGCATAAAAGTAAGATCAATAATGCAACTGAGGAAACAGAGCTGATTAAACACTGCAGAGAATTCAGACACTCAGTGACTTCACTCAGAGTAATGGGCATAGAACAAGAAAAAACAGCATGTCAGGGATGGATAGGGATACACTTTTATTACAACGTGAAGCCTATTGGATATTCACGTTGGATATGGTCTTTCCAAGAGGGCTTAATGACAATCTATCCCTAGGTTGCTTTCTTACTGAGAGATGACCCTGTACCTGCTGCTGTTGGAAGTCTTTGATTGGTGTTATGGTTTGTATTGTTGTTCATATGGGATATCACATCATACACACCTTTGGAGTTTTTTTAATTATTTTAAATTAAAGCTTCATTTTATAAAAAGCATCTTTTAAAGAAAATGCAGATTTTAATTTGTAATTGGTTAAGTATTGCACTCTGAGTCTTCCGAATAATTCATAGGGCAGAATGGATGTTTCTCTAAAAGCCTCTTCTTTGTTCACTGACATTTCCAATAGGGGATACACTATGGAGACTCCAGTCACTGATGACGTAAATCGTGGAGGAGACACGGAATCATAAGCACTGCCCCAGGTCTGGAATTAATGAAGCATCACGATAAGGGCAAAACGAAGCGTCAGGGAGGAGGAACAACATGAGAAGGGGAGGCTCTGGTCACTGATGACGTCAATCACGGAAGGAAAATCGGATTACAAGCACCGCCCCATGTCTGGAAGGAGTGAAGAATATCTATGCATCATTGGAAGGGCATAGCAACACACCAAGGAGGTGGGACAACGTTCGACTAGGAACGTGATGACGTCATGCGCATCACGGCACCAAGAGGATTGAGGACGTGCAATGATGATGTCACAGATATCGTGAGACTGACTGGAAGAGAAGGATCAGCGAATGAGGGGGAAGAACTGCCCTTGCATCACTGCAAAGTGACGGACAATCATTGAAGGAAGGCTATCAGAGACAATTAGGGACACATGTGGTGGGGTCTATTTAAGGAACTTTTTAATGTTTGTTCACTATGCCATTTGCATTTGAGAAAGGCCCTTGAGGCCGAAACGCCATACATCATTGGCTCACAATACATTTTCTACGCAGAAATCCGCAGTGCCCAGGTTTTTTCCATTCTATTAGATACTGGAGTACCTCACAGAGATTCCTGAACCAGGAGCACCGGTATTTATATTTCCATTTGCTATTTTGGGAGTGCAGCATTACTCTACAAATTGTATGTACTGTATGTATGTAATATGAATATAAGAAATATTTGGGCTCCCACAGATTAGTATTAAAATAAAAATCTGCAAAGCTATTTATGAATCAGGACTGAGGTCACATTACAAAACTATCCAGCATTAAATCACAGGAACTGGAATGTTTGGGTTAGAAGTTTTTATTAGTATATTTTTAGTTACATAGAAATCGGTGGCAAATATGAAGCTCAGATTTCCCTCCTGTATATGTCGGCGCAGAATTACTGATCCTGCTACAGAACAAATATTATTGTAAGGAGATGCCTGTGTATGAGCGTCAGGAGTGGCCCGAGTGATGCGTTCCTATCTTTGGGAAAGGTTATTACAGAGCACAATTTTCCAGAAATAATTCACTCACTTCATCGTCTCGCAGTCTGAACACAGCTATTTGTCTGTTGGAATACGTCTGACATTCAGACATTCTTCTTAGTGCTTCCAAAGACATTTAGGGACATAATATTCTACCTCTGGCCTCCCCCAAACACGAAATCGACCTCCTGCCCCCCCCAACCATGAAATCTACCTCCTGCTCCTCCCATCTAAGAAATCTACCCCCTGCCCTCTCCCAACCCAGAAATCTACCCCCTGCCCTCTTCCAACCCAGAAATATGCCTCCTGCCCTCTCCCAACCCAGAAATCTACCTCCTGCCCTCTTCCAACCCAGAAATCTACCCCCTGCCCTCTCCCAACCCAGAAATCTACCTCCTGCCTTCTCCCCACCCAGAAATATGCCTCCTGCCCTCTCCCAACCCAGAAATCAACCTCCTGCCTCCTCCCCACCCAGTCATCTACCTCCGGTGTCCTATACTCACCCCAAAATCTACCTCCTGCCTCTTCCCCACCAAGAAATGTGTCTTCTATTTGCTCCTCACCCAGAAATCTACCTCCTGCCTCCTTCCCACCGAGAAATCTACCCAGGGCCGTCGACAGGGGGGGACAGCTGGGACTGCTGTCCTGGGCCCGGAGAGTCAAGGGGGCCCGGCCCTCTGCCAGCGACACTAGACTTTATGGCCTGCAGGCAAGAAGGGGAATCCCCTTCCCACGCCCACAAAAGCCCTCCCTTTCCAAGACTCCCCAACAGGGCCTTCCCCTTCCTAGGCCAGGTCCCCTCTATTGGGCCCTCCGCTTGGCTGGCCGACACCCATCTGGAAGGGGAGATTTCCCACGCTCTCATTCTGCAGCCTCTACCAGGTCTGCAGGCTTAACCAAGGGCCCCAGGTAAGCCCACTATGCTCCCAAGCCCAGTACCTCTTTTACCCCCTCCCAAGGCCCAGTAACCCCTCCCAGGCCCACTACCCCCTATCCCGAGGCCCAGTATCCCCTTTTACCCCTATCCCGGGCCCAGTACCTCCTTTTAAAACCTCCCAAACCCCAGTACCCCTCCCCAGGCCTATTACCCCCTCCCCAGGCCCAGTACCCTCTCCCCAGGCCCAGTACATGGGATTTAGCTGCGGGGACATGGGATTTAGCTGTGAGGACATGGGATTTAGAAGTGGAGACTTGGGATTTAGCTGCAGAGACATGTGATTTAGCTGCAGGGACATGGGATTTAGCTGCGGGGACCTGGGATTTAGAAGTGGAGACTTGGGATTTAGCTGCGGGGATATGGGATTTAGCTGCGGAGATATGGGATTTAGCTGCAGAGACATGGGATTTAGAAGTGGAGACTTGGGATTTAGCTGCAGAGATATGGGATTTAGCTGTGGGGATATGGGATTTAGCTGCAGAGATATGGGATTTAGCTGCGAGGA
>WSYH01012329.1:0-18987 GCA_036426205.1 Ascaphus truei | reverse complement strand
TACATCCTCCCGCCTGGTGAAAACTCAACGTCCTCGCTGACCACATAACTTCCCACCAATAATACAAAATATTATATAATAAAAATGCAGTAAACATATAACTAGCACAGGTAACTCTAACGAGATTGCATAATTCGTGAGCATACAATCACGACTGTATCTTACGACGAGAACCTGCTGAGCCTCCATATGGGGTGCCCCCATTTGATCGTAAGTAACCCTAGTTGGCGGGTACCTAACTCGTTGACTTAGCTCCGTCGAGTTGGTTCTTCGGCAACTCCCTCGGGGGGTAATAAGCATAGTCCTGAGGCCTAGCCTCTTCCCTTGGGGGAGAAATGTCTCTGAGGGTACAACAACGGGCTCTGTGGATCCAAGGCTGGCCTGTTGGTGCCACTTAGTAGGCATTGGCCTACGGGGCCCTTTACCCGTAGCTCCTTCGGGAGATGCCCCTTCTGCGGGGTGGTCCCTTTGAGAGGGTCCCCCATAGGGTCTTCCTGAGTTTCAGAGTGAGTCTCGTTAGTTACAGTCCCTTGACCCACCTCTGATAGATCGAACCTCACCGTGAGCGGTGTGGCCTGTAGTTCCTCTTCTTCATCTCCCACTTGGGGGATGGGGAGAAGGTGATTACGATCCAACCTTTAACCCGCACCATCGGTGTCCTCTGATGCGATAAACCGGGAGCCAGGCAATCTGTGACTCCACCTCATATTACCCATCTCTCCACCGTTCCGCCAGTTTATGTTTTTCCGGGGATTCCCAAATTTTCGAAGTAACACTGCATCCCCAGGACGTAACTCTCGATACTTGACTTTATTGTCATAACTTCTCTTGTTACTTCCACCAGCATTTCAGTTGGGCTGTAGACTTCTCCATCCTTTTGGTACGCTTGTTGCAGCCTGTCTTTTAGAGGCCTTTTTGCACTTACTTAAATAGTGTTATCATTGAATATCCCCATCCGTTGATACTCGGAGACGCACATCTCTGGAAGTCTGGCCTCCCGCCCAAACTGAGGAAGTAGGGGAGAACCCCAGTGGAACTCATGGCGAGTACAGTTTGTACGCTGTACCAACGCTTCTACGTGACGACTCCATTCTGCTGCTTTCTGCGTTCCCTTCAGAGTTCCAACAATGTCCAACAGGGTCCTGTTGAATCGTTCAGGTAAAGCATCTCCTTCAGGGTTGGTACGGCGTCGTCCGGATTTGGCGACGTTCAGCATTTTAAGTAATTCCGGATCAGAGTACTCTCAAAATCTCGCCCTGGTCGGAGTGAAGTCGGTTTGGGAACGACCATATACGAGAACTTCCTTTTCCCCTCATATAACTCTTCTGCGACCGTGATAGCCTCTCTGGTCTTTTTGTGGGGAAGGCCTGTTCATAGCGATTGGTATGGTCCGTGATGACCCGCACATTACCTAATTCCTCGACTATCAGTTTCGATACCAGGAGTCCACACACCAGGTCCATGGGACCAGAAACTCTTTAGATGGGCCAGGGAGCTGCTCGTGGTAGGCAACGTCTTGCGTTGAGCACCCGGGAACAACGGCGGCAGTGTTGTTTCCACCAACACCGCTCCTCAACTCTTCCCGCTCTTTGGGCCATGACAAAAACGGTTCGGACTATAAGCCCAAAGTCTCTCTACCCCCGAGATGTCCGTGCATCGTTGTAGAGACTTCAACCCCATATATCTAAAGTTTTGGGGTAGACTATTGTCGCCTCATCAGGTGGGTTATGATCTATGACTACCCTATAGAGCAAACAATTATCTATCTCTAACTTGTCCACCTTCACGATGAGTACGCGACCAATCTCCGGGGAGCACTCTTCATAGAGCAGGGTTGCTTCCGCTGACGGCTTGTTCGAATTATGCTGATCACTGGATCTCTTATTGATAGTCTACCTAAGTCTTTCCACTTATACCTTTGTCCTGGGTTATGTTCATCCCTGCGGGGTGCCGCAGTATGCTGCAGGGATCGCTTGCGACTGGCACCCCAACGAATCGGCAACTCTTAGTTCAGAGAATGCGACCTGATCATTGATGACGGCCGCTATACTACACATTGCTCTGCATCCCAGGTCCAGGGATCTCCTTTCCCATTCATCATCATCAGGGGTGGCACTCAATCCTTGGTCGTCGTGATAGAGAATCGGCCCAAGATTTCAGATGGCCCCTGGCTTGTATTCAAGGAGAATCGGTCATTACACGTGTCGCAACCATCGGTGTCCGGCTGCAATCCAATTTTGGGCGCCGCGTGGTGAAGTATTGATGTACGTGAGGTGGATTGTATCGGTCCTTACCTCAACGTACACCACTAAGGTATCATGAAGTTTCTCTCTCTTCCACCATCTTCTTCTTCCGTGATCGCCCCATTTGAGACCAGGAACTCTAACTGTGTGCACCGTATATTTCCTGCTCACGGGTTCATACTGCGGCTTGTGTGGCTAACCGGCCGAACGACCCTGGGTGTTTCGATGAAGGGACAGAGCGCCCAGGTCCATTGCAGACTGGGCTCCACATGCAGGACATTGGTTGTTCGGGTCAAGCATGATGCAAGCACTGGCGCTTCAGTCATGTGTCTTTTCTTCTAATTCAGAAGAGCCCGTTCACCACTCAGGTCGTCCACTTATCACTCACAACGGTTGACGGGCCGACGTGGCCTTTTCTCCCCCATTATTTCAGTGGTTATCTTCAAGCAATTGCTTCAGGCTTTACGCTCGACCTAGAGTACCCTTTCCACGAACCACGGTAATACCCCGCGAACCCGAGGAAGGATCGCAGTTCCGCGACATATCGGGCGCGCCAGTTCACCACCGCTTCTACTTTGGGCTGGATGCAGTAGCAAACCCTGGGCAGACACTATGTGTCCCACGTAGGTCACTGAGGTGTGGCAAAACCTACACTTGCTTTCGAGTGATAGCTTCAATCCTTTTTTGGCCAAGACGATCTATCACCTCAGTAGCCTCTCCTGTGTTCTCTAAGGTCTTCCCAAAGACATGATATCGTCCAGGAAACCAGGCACTCCCGGGATTCAATGTCGCCCTATTGTTTTTTCATCAACCAACGTGGAAGGTAGCTGGGCTGCCGGCATATACCTTGGGCATCGCGTTCGACTGTAGAAGCCCCGGGGAAGACGAGCAGTCTTTTTTCCTGATCCCTTTCACTCATGGGTACCTGGTAGTACCCCAGATCGCAATCGATCACACTAAACATTGGCTTCCTCCTCAGAGCTTCAGGATCTCTTCAATACGGGGAGATTGTATTGGTTCAGTGACCGTACGAGTTAATTTAGGGTCCGATAATCGACGCACCATCTTACAGATCCATTCTTCTCCTTCTTACTCACTATGGGTTATGCATATGGACTCCCCGCGACTGCCCCGTCTATTCCAATCGGTCTTCATCTCCTCCAGGACTCCTTACAATCTGTCCACATCCCTGGGGGCGATAGACGAGACGTTCACGGAACGGAGTGGCGTCATTCATCTAATATGTGTTGGGGCACTGCGCTGCGGCCCACTCCATCTCCGCTGGTAGAAAAATACTGTTTTTTCTTTCTTCCTTGGCTGTCAGTCGATCCGTCCACTCGGTCGGCAGGGTCGAATCTCCGAAGTTGAAGTCCCAGTCGACTAACCGCTCACCCTACTACGCTAGCGGCGGATTCACCTGGGGGCAGCGGGTTCCACCGGGCTGAGACGGGATATTACTGTGCCCATGACTTTCTCCCTACATCGATGTTCATTGGAAAGAGAGAGATGTTTTTGGATATACACATGGTTCGGACGAGCAACTCGGTCGTCCACTCTTTTACTTTCAGGTATTACCGAACCCTCTCCTGGATCTCTTCCTCAGGATCACTCTCCAGTGAGAACAGATGAATCGATCTCCCTCCCGATCCTGATAACACAACCAGACGGCCATGCGTTTCACTCCCCCTGGTGAAATGGTCGTCAGTCCACGTTGACGATTGTGAGGTCCCACGTGACGCTCTAGGCATATACTCGGTTGCACTCCTCTCTCAGTACAGGATCTAGGCGGTTATCGCCTTGGCAATTCATTGTCTCCTTCAAGTAGGCTCTGATGACAGCTCGTACTATATCCGTATTTGTCCCCAGATGACCGGATACTGACACTGTCCTTGAGTTTTGGGCACCCCATTGCCTCCACACTCATGGATGTTTCTGCCGGTATTCAATTGAAGTTATCTCCAGTTGAACCTCACAATCCCATCGATGGGGTAATCTCGTTGCTCAACCCCCCTCACTTTCATATGTTCCGCCGACCGCAGGGAAATGCTTCAGGTGCTGGTCGTAGAAGTGCCGGTATATTATGGTCACTTGAGACCCGGTGTCCAATAGAGCATCAGCATAGACTCCTCTACTACCACACGTACGATGGCCGAAGGGCCCACCTGACAGTAGCATCTCCCCCTGGAGTTCCTTCGCCTGGGCTCAGGTCAGGAGGGCTTTCGGGAAGGCGTGGAGTAGCCCTCGGTGGTTGTTGGCTTCTGAGGTCTGCCTCTGACAATCTAGTCCTGGCCGAGCTTCCTTTACGGAGCGTTCCTTTTCGGGTGTCTCCATTAGGTGCACTCTCTAGAGAAATGGCCTTCTGTCCACAGGTATAGCAGACGATGTCTCTTTGAGGTCCAGTCGTCTTGGGTAGGTGGGGAGGATCTCCCCGAGCCCGCCCTTTCGTTGAGGGCGATTGGGTGGCGCATCTTCCTCTTGACAGGTGTCTTGGTCCGGCGAGCAGAGGCCTCCCGGGTGTCACTGACCGAGGATCTCTGACCTTGGGGCCTGCATGCAGCTTGGGTATGGCCTCATGCCCTTTTACGATCCCCGAATGTCCATGAAGGTAGGGGGAGTCCCTCTTTAGTGAGCACCTGATCATGTCACGATGTGGTGAGTGGGGATGGCCCCTCGGAGGAACTGCTTTGCGCCGATATTCGTCCATCTCTGAAATAGGATAGGCCGCAAGTCGCAATTTCCACAGGACCAGCTGGATGCGTTGCAGGAAATCGGACAGGTCTTCCTTCTCCTTCTGTCGGAGAGCGTAATTTTGAACCACAGCTCGCTCTCCTCTTCCTCTTTGCCATAGATCTGGACTAGCAAGTCTACCATCTGGTGACAGAGAGGTCAGGGTCTTGGTCACGCTGTGCACTGACCATGGTGGCCGCTGGGGGTCGTAGGCTTTCCGGATTCTCTGCCGTCTACCGTTTCAGAGCAGGGCCTTCGTCGATCACCTTGAGGTATGCTCCTTCCAAGAATCGATACTTCTTTCTTCGCCTGGGGGGAACAGGAACCGTTCCTGAGAACGCCTTCATTTTCCTATAATTTTGGGCTTGACGGACGTAGTTTATCGCTTCCACTAGCTGCGGGAATGTCACTCCTAACAGGAGCCGTCATTGTTGGAGCCACTGCTATCGCTCGCTGCTCGCTCCTGTTAGGGGTTGGGGTAGAACTGTTCACGGACCGGTTAGTAACCGGTGATGTGGGCCGGACTGCCGGCCCAACGGGTGGCCCCTTGCTAGCATCTAGAACGGATAAACGTATCGGGTAGATAATGATGATACGGACTGCGTAGGGATTCGAGGATGGGTGTACTGGCCCTATCTCTGTCGTCCCCAACCCTCATGTCTGGGGAGGAAGTGAAGTGACTGGAAACAGTTCCCGGTTAAATTAGAGGGCACCCGTGCGGGCAAGTCTCTGGTAGATACACTACTCGTGGGCCTCTATCAGGAAGTATAGCTTGTTCAGTGGCTAGCAATAGGTATTCTCTTGCCGGTCAATGTCTAGTGCTTGCTGATGAGGCGGGCGTCCCGCCAGACCAGGTTAATGTCCTTACTGCGCTGCAGACAGTAAACATGGAGACATCAGCAGGCACTCCGTCTACGGCGACCACTTGTCGCAAAGCTCTCCTAGCTTTTCGGCCCAGTCGGCCACTTGTTGGGCGTGAGCGCAGACATGCTGAACTGACAGGGTAACGGTACTACAAACAAAGTGGGGCACCCAGGACTCTCTCAGCAGCGCCTCCAAATGTAACGGTTATTCCCTATGAATACCGCCGCTAATACCTGCTGTGCTACCTGTTGGCTCTCAGGAGCCTAAGCTCCGCTTGGGGAACCTGGGGTACATACATATCATACATCTCTAGGTGCAACGCCTCCACCTGGGAGGGATCCCAACGGAGTGGGAGGAGGCCCTCACAGGAACAACCAACAACACGAACGAATATAAAACAGGACTGGCTTTCGACTGCATGGAAACACATAATATATCACTCAATAACATCATAACATCATCATGCGCCACGGCGGGCGCTAACCACACTGGGTGTCACGGCGGACACTAACCACACTAGGCGTCACGGCGGACGTACACACCTCTAGGCGTCACGGCGACGCATCACCTCTAGCGTCACGGCGACTCTAGCACCTCTAGGCGTCACGGCGGACGCTACCCCCCACAATGTGAGTGACTCCACCCTGTGTCCAGTAACCCCCCCCAAATGTCTCGTACTCCCGAGTCAAATATCACTGTACATGTGTATGTGTGACTGCGCACCACTATGTTTGTGATAGGCCTGGTTGGTGCACGTGAGTTTGCAGTTACTGCCCGGGCTCCAGCCACGGTACCCCGATATCAATCCGCCGATCCGACGTTTTCCTCCACACACCCGCGTGGGTTGAAAGTCCAGCGCGAACAATGTCTCTCCTAGTCTTAGGGTCTTTGGTGGTGTTCTGAGCCCAGAACCCACCTCGCAGGGCCGCACGGCTTCCGCTCTGTGTCCCTGACTACTTGACCAAATAATGGGGCAGTGTCCCTATCTAGGGCCTGTCCCTAAGCTCCACAAGCTATAGGTGACTCAGGACCTAACTGGGACCTTGGGGGCTGCTGGCCTATGCAGAGGGTCACTGACCCCTGCAATCCACCTCTACCCCTAGCTGGTCCGGATCCTGAGTCCTGCGTAGCTGCAAAACCCCGCGAAATGTATCTAAGGGAGCAGGGGAATCCGGCCTTCTGATGGCTCTCCCTGGCGTCAGGTGTCTCTGCCCCTAAGCACCCTGGGGGCTGGCAGTCTATTCTCGCTGCTGCATGCCGAGCTTGTCTGAGCCTCCCGCGCTGTGCACTGCCATTGCGCATGCGCAACAGCCCTGTGATGGCGGCGCCCTGCTTCCCGAGCCGCCGGGCCGGTAGCAACGCGATCGCGGCCTTAGCGACGGCCCGATCGCGTCCCCGGCAACCGGCCCGCTCGCGTCCCTAGCTACCAGGGATTCCGATGCCGCTCGCGTCCCTAGCAACGCGCGGCTCGCGGGACAACAGAAGGGGGTGGAGTGCCGAGGGGGGGCCTGGCTACACGCGAGGGGGGACCTGGCTACACTTATTGAACCTGCTACTCACTAAAAGGGATTTACATGTGAAGATTATTATTTTTCTTAAATAATAATAATTTTATGATCTGTAATGTGCGTAGCAAAGCTGTTTACAAGAAGTATTTAATTTGCTAATCTATACTGTCCCGCCACAATCCTGAGTGATAGACTTCCATTGTAAGGGATCATTAAGAGACCAGTATTATTTATGTTGATTTAAGCACTGACAAAAAAATGTACTTCATTTTCTAAGGACAAGGAATTGAATATTTATACTTTCAACTTGTGCAATGTCTTCCTCAGGGCAGTGATTCTCATTTACAGCGATTCAATCGTTTACCACAGATCTAAACTAGCAAACTAAGGCTGCAGCTAGAGTGATGCTGAGCGGGTGCGGGCGCACATGCTCAGCGCAAGCTAACACACATTGCTCAATGTGTTTGTCCAGCGTGAGCGTGCCCTGGCACACGGCGCTCAGCTGCTTGGCGAGACGACAATCAATTTGATTTGCTACTCACTGGTGTGTCACGTGAGCGGTTCGCCCAATGAGGGTGAACCAGCTCTGTGATGTCATGGCCGCATCCCCGACACGCCCCTCTACGCACGCAACCCAGCAAGCCACTAATCGCCCGAGCAAAAAGTCACGGAGCTCGAGCGCCAGCATGTAGCCAGGTCCCCCCTCGCGTGTAGCCAGGCCCCCCCTCGCGCACTCACCCCCCTTCTGTTGTCCCGCGAGCCGCGCGTTGCTAGGGACGCGAGCGGCATCGGAATCCCTGGTAGCTAGGGACGCGAGCGGGCCGGTTGCCGGGGACGCGATCGGGCCGTCGCTAAGGCCGCGATCGCGTTGCTACCGGCCCGGCGGCTCGGGAAGCAGGGCGCCGCCATACACAGGGCTGTTGCGCATGCGCAATGGCAGTGCACAGCGCGGGAGGCTCAGACAGCTCGCGCATGCGCGAGAATAGACTGCCAGCCCCCAGGGTGCTTAGGGGCAGAGACACCTGACGCCAGGGAGCCAATCAGAAGGCCGGATTCCCCTGCTCCCATTAGATACATTTCGCGGGGTTTTGCAGCTACGCAGGCACTCAGGATCCGGACCAGCTAGGGGTAAGAGGTGGATGCAGGGGTCAGTGACCCTCTGCATAGGCCAGCAGCCCCCAAGGTCCCAGTTAGGTCCTGAGTCACCTATAGCTTGTGGAGCTTAGGGACAGGCCCTAGATAGGGACACTGCCCCATTATTTGGTCAAGTAGTCAGGGACACAGAGCGGAAGCCGTGCGGCCCTGCGAGGTGGGTTCTGGGCTCAGAACACCACCAAAGACCCTAAGACTAGGAGAGACATTGTTCGCGCTGGACTTTCAACCCACGCGGTGTGGAGGACAACGTCGGATCGTGCGGATTGATATCGCGGTACCCGTGGCTGGAGCCCGGGCAGGTAACCTGCAACTCACGTGCACCAACCAGGCCTATCACCAAACATAGTGGCTGCGCAGTCACACATACACATGTACAGTGATATTTGACTCTGGGAGTACGAGACATTTGGGTGGGGGTTACTGGACACAGGGTGGAGTCACATTGTGGGTGGTAGCGTCCGCCGTGACGCCTAGAGGTGATAGCGTCCGCCGTGACGCCTAGAGGTGATAGCGTCCGCCGTGACGCCTAGAGGTGGTAGCGTCCGCCGTGACGCCTAGTGTGGTTAGTGTCCGCCGTGACACCCAGTGTGGTTAGCGCCCGCCGTGGCGCATGATGATGTTATGATGTTATTGAGTGATATATTATGTGTTTCCATGCAGTAAAGCCAGTCCTGTTTTATATTCGTTCGTGTTGTGTGGTTGTTTCCTGTGAGGGCCTCCTCCCACTCCGTTGGGATCCCTCCCAGGTGGAGGCGTTGCACCTAGAGATGTATGATATGTATGTACCCCAGGTTCCCCAAGCGGAGGCTTAGGCTCCTGAGAGCCAACAGGTAGCACAGCAGGTAGTAGCGGCGGTATTCATAGGGAATACCCGTTACAAATGTTACTGTTTAAAATGAACGTACCTATACCATAAGCCCGTCAGTGCCGCAGGAATACCTCCAGTATTGGATAAGGCGCTAATAGAAGTACATTTATTTAATTAATGGTCTCTCTGACTCATGAAGGTTTAGTAACTCATTAATAACTCATTAAACCCTCATGAGTCAGAAAGATCATTAATGAAATAAGCTTCAAGTTAGCACGACTAAAGGACTAATAGTTGTGTTGACTTAGTGTGGTGATAATAATAATAATAATATGTTCTTGTATAGCGCTGCTAGTTTTACGTAGCAATTTACAGAGGCATTTTGCAGGCACAGGTCCCTGGAGTTTACAATCTATGTTTTTTGGTGCCTGAGGCACAGGGAGATAAAGTGACTTGCCCAAGGTCACAAGGAGCCGATGCTGGGAACTGAACCAGGTTCCCTGCTTCAGTCTCAGTGCCAGTCAGTGTCTTTACTCACAGAGCCGCTCCTTCTCCCTGTACAGACGTCCAAGATCCAAGGAGCTTAGAATGTGACAGGATAAGGTTGGAAAATGGAAACACATGGTGTGTTGGGGGAGAGGTTGTTACTCACCTTATCAATGGTTAGTAATATCTTTAACCAAGAAGGCTACAAACTAACATGTGTTAGAGATATATATGACCACAGACAGCTGTAGCAAATGTTATTGGAAAATATATACCTACCTTTGACCCCGGTTCTCCCTTGTTTCCTTGTTCACCAACATCACCTGGTTGCCCCTTTAAAAATAAAAATGATAAATACGTGATGTTAAAAATTCAGCTCATGCATTTGGTGCTCTCCGTCTCAGGGAGTATCAGACTTCACAAGTATACACAGTCCCACATGGACAGACTCTTCCCTACCGAGCCAGGATAGGGGCCCTCACATTACAACTTATAGGTATCTTGTATTTCCCCCTGCAATGGCCCCAAACTTACTGGGGGACCTTGTTGTCCAATTGCTCCTCTTGGTCCAACCACTCCAACATGGCCCTAAACACAAGAGCATTCATTAACGGAAGCTTATTTCTTTTCATTTTTGCCTCAAAAAGGTCAAACATGTACAGTGCAATAAAATGGATTTGAAACTGGTTCCTCGTGCCCAGATTTCTTATTATCCAGCATATTAATGAAGGTGCCTGCAAAGCACAGTAAATGAGTTTGATTTAGATCGCTTAAGAATGCAATGAGTTGAAGAGGGGATTTAAAAAAAGTAACTTGAACCCCTCATAAAACCTCTGCATGTTTTCCTAATTATGGCATACTGTATGAAATCTTATGATTAACTGACATATAGCCAATTCTGTATGACAAATAATACATGCTGTAAGTCAGAGGTGAACAATATTCTGTTCTCTACCACTATACAGTACATGCAGAATACTGACTGTGCCACATTTTAATACCAAAGTATCTATACTCTTACTAATACTTATACTGTATCATAGCTATATCTACCTTTTCCCCTGTGGTTAAAGTGGCGTACAAAACAGTGGTTCTGTGCTGGACATCAAAAAATATAAATGAATTTAATAAACATTGAAGAAAAATCTATTTGGATCATATTTTGGAAAGACCTATACAATATTATCCTTAAAAAGCAGAAAGGGAGTGAGGCATCTAAATCAAAGTAGTAGTACTGTGGAAATGTAACTAGTACAGTAGTAGTCCTCCATCCCCTCCGTGCCATCACACCTTAAACACTGCTTTCCCCCCTCATTTAAAATAATACAAAGTAGCTTTAAAAAATACATTGAATATGTAGTATGTTTATTCCTTGCTTGTGTCCTTCTCAAAGTCAATGGTATATAGGGAACCGCTTTGTGCTATCAGTGATACCTGCCACACAGGTTAGTAGGAACTGCTACTCCAAGGGCATCCTTCAGTAACTCTAAGGCCAGGTTCCCACTGGCTACTGCAGGGACAAGAGGCGCCCCACAATGGGGCCGGGCCCGCTGCAAGGGGGGGCCGCCGCGCCGACAGAAACGCTTGCTCTCAAGAGAATTGAGATCAGGACTCGCGACGGAGCACTAGGCCACGCCCCTCGGCGATTCAGCCATTGAGGGCGAACCTGCCGGGTGATGTCACGGCCGCGCCCCTGTCACTCCCCCCCGTCTTTCCCCCTGCAGACCGGGGGACTCGGCTGCACGCGCCGCCAGCCTCGCAGACGCGCATCCAGCAAGCCGTAGCCTAAGGCTGCCCTGTCCATCATGAGGGCGGGCACGGCAGGGGTTAATCTGCATTGCCAAATGAGAGTAATGTGTGTGTTGCTTTTTTAGGTAAAGGACACATAATGTGTCGCAGTTCCATAGGATATGCAGAGCTATAACACAGATAGTGCTTCTAGGAAACATATATCACCGGGCAACAAAAGACTGCCAGGAATCCAGAAATAGTAACAAATGACTCAATTATAAAAAGCATCATAATTCTGGCCCCCTCGTGTTCAGATGAAACACCCCTTTGCTTTGCACAGAGACACAGTACAAGTCAAAATGGACCTTGCAATCGTTCAATGAATGCAACAGAAAATTAGTTTTGTGATTACCAAATATGTTTAAGTAACTGCAACTTTTGTCACACTTTTTGGGGTAACCCGTAGCAATGATTCCTCCTCGGTACGTTCTGCAGGGAAGCAGAGAAGGGCAGCTCCAATGTAAGACGCCTGGATTAGATGGCTAATGTCTGGTCCCACAGGTCAGCGATGGGGTCATTATTGTGCAGATTTGTAATGTAGATGTACATAAAGATGGAGCAATATTTTTGCACAAGTTTGTGAAAGAGGCGAAAAATCGTGAAAATGTTGCAAAATTGGCAACATTTGCAAAAATAAAGTGATCAAATGTGTATGTTGACATTTTCATGAAATATATACATTTGTATCACCAACATTCGCATAAAAATAGCTTGGACTGTTGGGACAGAGATTTTTTTTGAATGTTTGAATTTTTGCTAAATATGTACATTTTCGTCAGCAAACAGGTAAACTCCGTAGGAAGGGTCAAATTTAAAAAAATGTGCAAACACTTTCGAGATCTGAACTCAGGGCAAATGTTCTAATCTCTAAATTTAAAGCAGCGGTCCAAGCTGCTGTTTTTTATTTTTTTATTTATTTTCCCCCTTTAATATGTGCATCAATACAATCCACAAAATGATAAGTAATTAGCTAAGTTGCCGATCAATCAGTAAAGATTGGACTCAGGGGTTCACTAAATGGCTGTCAGTGCAGCAGAAGAGGACCCAAGATGCAAAGTTCTGTGTGGAAGATCATGGCAGTCACTAGATACAATTGGTGCAATGCTAGAGAGTGGTCAGGGCTCAAAAAGGGGTGTGCCAGAGACTGTTTCAGAAGAGGAAGGGGATGTGACTTTGTAAATGGTTGCTATAGAAACAAAACAATGCTCGTTATACTGTGATAGATTAAAAATGTCAGAGTTGTTGTTTTTAATGCTAGAAGTATTTTCTCAAAGTACAGAACTGACTTATTTATCAAAATAACACACACGTAGGATATTGCTGGGTGTGCAGTTTTAATGTGTCCTTTATATGGCTGGGGATTGTAGATAACGTGCACATGTGTAACATGTCTTTGTAACATGGATTTGTTGGCCTGTTCATTGAGAACGGAACCAGGAAATATTTATTAGGGAAATAAGTGAAGCTATTTGTTGGGGAGTAGACTTACAATACCAATGCATGTCATACCATGCCAGTGATTGTCAGTATTAATAAAGACATTGTTAATTATTGAAAAAAAGCAATAGAAAAACTGGTCATGCATACTTTCATTTGAGACATAATAGTGAAATAGTAACACAGGAGAATTACCTTGTAACCCTCATCTCCAGATTCGCCTCTATCACCATGTTCACCAATCGGACCCTAAATGTAACAATGAAGCTTTAGTTTAAGACCCTGATACAGTATAAGGACCTGTGCACATCTTGTGCATTAAATACGACTGTGACAAGGATAAAGAAACTGTTATAAAAGGTGTTGTAAGCAGCTAGGTGATTGGCATCCAACATGCAGGAATCAATTCGTCCAGTCAGAGTCACATAACAATTAGCTGTATAGTAATGTACGACATTCTTAGTTACTAACGGCCATATTCCCTAAATATACCAAAGCAAATAGAAGTTACTATCGCTTTACATTTGAAACATGTATTGTAGAAATAGCTTGTGTAATGTGTTAAATCAGGGGTCTCAAGTCCAGTGCTCGAGACCCTCCAACAGGTCAGATTTTCAGGATATCACTGCTTCAGCACAGAAGTCTAAGTCTTTGACTGAGCCACCTGTGCTGAAGCAGGTTCTTCAACGAAGCCATCTGTGCTGAAGCAGGGATAACCTTAAAACCTGACCTGTTGGGATGTGTTGAGGACTGGCGTTGGGAACCCCTGGGTTAAATGGATTACAAAGTGAACACAAGACAAGTTAATGCTGTGTTACTTCCACAGTTGCTAATGGGATGGATATTTGCACTAATTCACTAGGTTGTTTTGTATCCTGTGTTTAGTACAAACAGTATGGTACAAGCGTTTTTAGCAGTGAGGGCATTAAGGAAGCAGACCCTTTACTAAGCCAGGGCTGTTCTCACCAATACTAGAGTAGGATATGATATTTGGTAAAACCAGGCCCTCGGTAATGAGCAGTGAGCCCCAGACATGTGAGCACTGCCATGGTACAAAGATCATGTCATTTAAAGCAGTATTTCATATCTCCGGTAGGGGACCATGCATCTCATTCACATCAACAATATTATTATATACTAAATCACTAGTGTTTTTTTCTTTTCTGAGATCTATAAATAGACAGTGGCTTTCAGCTTCTGTAAATATTAACTGACAAAATCATGTTTTATATGTTTGTAAGTACAAGATTCCACTTTTATTGAAGCATGCAGCGTGCCAGCTCTCAGAGTGAGCCTCAGCTGTAAGGTCTGTAGCTGGTACAGAGATTTGCATTCCACAGGCTTTTCTAAATATGTGGGCTGTATGCAACTGAAATGCACGATTTATTTCTTATTTTAATCTCATGTCTGCAGAGGCTGTAACATTTGGACCCTTCAGTTAATCACATAAATAGAAGCTTCTAAAGTGATAGGAAATTAAAATGTCAAAGTTCTGTTTTTGGAATGTTTCGTTTGAAATCTCTTACGCTAAGAGAACGTTGCCAGCAGTCGCATTTACAATGTAACAGGACCCATGGCATGCTCATCTGAATCTGTTCGGAGATCTTTCCCAAAAAGGCAGCACTGTTATATCCGGTACCTCCGGGGTATCCAGTTCTTTAGAAATGTGATAACTAAACTCAAGCACTTCTTAGAGAAAATGGTATTAGTATGAGCTTAGTATGAGCTGGCCTACCTGGACCCACTAGCTAGATTGATTTACTGTAACTAATCTGATTCCCAAATATAGTCTTGTAATAAAGGAAAAAATAGAACATTTACCGTATAAAACCAAGTCTCTTGGTTGGTTCCAAAATGACGATTAAAATGTCTTACCTATTGGCCAAAATATTTAGTACTCATGTTTTTCCTTGTGTAACTGAGACTATTCTAATTTAAGTCAATTTTTACTTTTTACCTACTGAATAAATCGCATGTTTTTTGTCCCTAGCACAAGAATGTTTTAGAGAAAAACCTACTGGTTCACCTGGGGGACCCGGTGGTCCAGCTGCGCTGCTGTCTTCTCCGGGATAACCCTGCAATGGAAGGATTGGATTTTCACATTAAACAGTCTTCCCTCGGAACGATCTCTTTGCAAAATAACATTATATTGGTTTATCAACTGAAAAGGGTCTGGCCACTAAAGTTTTGTAGCGTTTGCTGATTGCTTATGAAAATTCAGCGCTATTATGGCTACTTCAGCTTGTCGACTGTTAAAATACTCATCTCAGGCCTGGCCAGGGTCCAGAGTAAATTAGTTGCTCATTTTGCAACAGCAACGAGATGCAAGATCGCAGCATTGTGGGAACAAAAGGAAAAAGCCAACAATCTCTAAAATTCGGAAAAAAGAAAAGAAAAAAACAAAGCACTGGTTCCACTAATAGCTATAAATAAACACAGAGGTGCGTTCCCACAATAAAAAGTTTAATGAATCAAAAAGCACAAAAAACAGAACACCTACGCATTTCGGGCTTGTGGCCCTTTATCCAGTTTCACCTGATAAAGGGCCACCAAGCCCCGAAAAGCGTAGGTAGTTTTGGTGTTTTTGTTTTGCTGTTTTGATCCATTAAACTTTTTGCTGTGGGAACGACACCTCTGTGTGTATTTATAGCTATAGTGGAACCAGTGCTTGTTCGTTTTTTTCTTTTCTTTTTTCTGTCTATCTACTGAACGGAGGCACGGTACACCCAGGAGAAGGGATTACAAGCTCCTCAACTACGTGGAGTTATACTCTTAAGTGAGCTTTTTACCACTTCCTTTCTCAACAAGTGGGCTAACAGGAGTTGTTGTTCATTACCCTATGTTATCACATGATGCTGTTTAATGCTGGACACCGAGGCAGGTGTATATTGTCCTTACCTCATTGTCTGTGGGACTCTATTCTCCAGTTACACATCTAACAGGTGTGTGGTGTGTAATTCAATATCCTAGCTTTATCTGTTGCTTTCTTGGAGGGGTACTCCGCTTTAAATCCTAGAGCTAACCATTACAATATTTTGCTGTGTTGTATTTTGTTTTTGAGCACTATGCAACTCTGTTTTTCTAAAATCCGTGAAGAGAATGTGGGTATGCTGCAGATGGAGACGTTGACAAGTTTTTAGTACCGACACTGGCATCAAATTCCAAAAGGCTCTGGCTACCATGACTGGCTCAGACAGACATCCAGGAGTGAGTGGTACCACAATTATGGCTATGAAGCCATAGGTGCGTTCTTGGCGATGGAGGGGGCGACCGCCTTGACGCAGAAACGAGCGGGGCTGAGCAGACAATTAGAGGGGGGACTGGACGCAGGGGGGGGTACCGAGAGGTAGTGTAGGATAAAGTCATAAGATCTCCAGAAGCAATGGGAAAGAGCGCTCCCCCATTTCGCCTCCTAGATTTAGGAATATATGTTTTAGGATTTGTATGGATGTTACTGGACATAATGGATGTCATGTGTATTTATGTATTTCCTTAACATCAATAAAAAATTTAAGTATATAAAAAAAAAAATTATCATCTCAAATCCAAACTGATTGAAATACAATGTTGAAGTCTTTGTTTCTATATTTCACTGAAATGAAGAATAAGACAATTACCTTCTAATCTAGAAGCAATAAATGGCCACAGGAGGCTTAAACACCTGATTTTAAAGATCGGTACTGGATGTGTTTTACCGCTGGTCTAGAATTCAGGCTGGTGTAGAATGTAACAGGGTTTTCTCTTTAAATGCCATTTGAAATTTAGCAACACACCTCCAGGGGCTTTATGTTTCCTACACAGACTACTGTATAAAAGTGGAAAAAAGAGGAATAATAATTTGCAGCTACTAACGGTTAGTGATTATGTGAGTAAAATATATATTACATATATCTTATGACTTATAACCCACCAAAATGTGAAAATGATCTGTGAATACAAGGGAATAATGATTAATAATATAAAACCTTTAACCAAAAAAGAGGACTCTGCGCTGTATAAAGTCGGATGGCTCAACATCCCTTGGTAATTGTATACAAAAAGAAGAAAACACAGCGCACAACTCATAGTGAAATCAATTATGTATAACTGATTAAGTGAAAGTGGTGGTAAATATGCAGTACAAGAAATCAATATATTCAGGCAATGCATGAATTGTGGCACATGTTACCAGCACGAATCCGCATCTGGCCAGACTGCAAGGGTAAGGAGAATGGACCAACAGCTTGGGTAGTTTGTTATAATCCCAGGTGTCCTCTGTCTTGCTCCGTTACTAATCCTCTGATCTGCGAGCCGTCTGAAACACCGTAGCTATGCTGCTGCCGAATCTCTCAAACCTCACTTGTCCTGGTGTGACGCACTCTGAGTCGCGTCAGGGGGAGGTTACGGAGGCTCCAAGCCTCAAATCGGCATACAGAGGCAGACGATCGTCTGTGCCAAAATCTCGAAATGTATAGCTTATAGCTTGTAGAAAAGCTCGTATCGATGGAGGTATATTAAATATACCCCTTAAGTGAACGCAATAATCAAGATCTAGCGCTGTTTCGTTAAAAAACAATTGTCAGGGGACATGAATCCAATTCCTCCCAGCCTCCGTACAGCCCCGATGACGCGACTCGAGTGACGTCACACCAGGAAGTGAGTGGTGAGAGATTCGGAGCAGCAATAGCTACGGTGTTCAGACGGCTGCAGATCAGAGGTTGTAACGGAGCAAGACAGAGGACACCTGGGATTATAACAAAACTACCAAGCTGTTGTGGTCCATCCCTTACCCTTGCCGATATGGCCAGATGCGGATTCGTGCTGGTGAAATGTGCCACAATCATGCATGTGCTGAATATATTGATTTCGTTGACGTGGCTATTTACCACTTTCACTTAATCAGTTTATAATATATTGATTTCACTATGAGTTGTGCGCTGTGTTTTCTTCTTTTTGGATACTGTATAAAAGGCTGATTAAAACAGTGTTCTACCGACGGAATAAGGTCATGTGCAGAGGGTGCCGCAGAGGTGTTGCTTCTTCATTAGAAATTCCCAGAAAGTAATTCGTACAGAGTTTTCATAGCGTGCATGTCATCGTGGAAAGCGGCCATGTGAACCCTCATCAGATCCTACTCTACTGGTTCCCAGCTGTATGGGGTATTGTAAGCACTAACTGTATATTCATTATGGTAAAGAACAGTGTAGTTAATTGGACTGGCGGTAAGAATTTCAACCTACACACACAGAGCCCCCCACAAACACAACCATATACACACAGAGCCCCCCACAAACACAACCATATACACGGACACAATTCTAAAAGAAAAGAGAGAGGTTCCTCCTGAACATGGGCGCACTTTAAAACAAGATATTTATATTTATCTATGCATATTTCCTGGTCATTTTTTGGTACATATCTCAATAAATAATACAACAATCTATGGCCTGTGGTAGTCTGGAAATCACTTGGCTGCAGCAGACCGGATCAGTCCGCACACAGTAGCTCATTTGAAGGTTAGGGCAGCCGGCTGGGATAGTAGGGATACTGTGGGATGAGGGGATACTGGCTGGGATAGTAGGGCAGCCCTGCTGGGATATTGGGGGAGGATATGCTGATGAGTAGGGGAATGCTGGGATAGTAGAGGATACTCTGGGAATAGTTAGGGGATACTGCTGGGATAGTAGGGGATACTGCTGGGATAGTAGGGGATACTGCTGGGATAGTAGGGGATACTGCTGGGATAGTAGGGGATACTGCTGGGATAGTGGGGGATACTGCTGGGATAGTAGGGGATACTGCTGGGATAGTAGGGCAGCCTGCTGGGATAGTAGGGGATACTGCTGGGATAGTAGGGGATACTGCTGGGATAGTAGGGGATACTGCTGGGATAGTAGGGGATACTGCTGGGATAGTAGGGGATACTGCTGGGATAGTAGGGTATACTGCTGGGATAGTAGGGGATACTGCTGGGATAGTGGGGGATACT
>WSYH01012328.1:0-18987 GCA_036426205.1 Ascaphus truei | reverse complement strand
GTTAAGTCAGCAGAGCACTGCCTTGTGTTAGCTTCAATAAGATGGTGTGAAGCCTGTCTGACTCCCATCTTTTCCCTGAATACGTGTTTAAGTAATGTAATAAAAGGAAGAAAGTATACAGGAAGGGGAAAGAACCCGTAAATAACAATGTATTCTTTTTATCTTACCTAATGCTGGTCTTGCACTCATCCAGACCATGTAAAATCCCAATTTAATGTTCTGAATGTAAGTAATACCAAGTCTAGCAATGACCTAACAAAAGTCTCATTAAATCCCTGTGCTAACTATAACGGAGCTCTCTGATTATGAGTTGTTAGAGGGAACACCTATTTTGTATATCACTAGCGCTAATATCCCTTATAGTTAACACAATATCCTCTCCAGCAAAAAACAGCACTTTTGCTTTATTGATCTTTGAAGATCCCCGTTAGCACTTAATGATGTACTGTATTAACTTAACATACTGCATCATCATTGTCATTAACAGAGCTTTGTGGATATGGGCCTTTGAGAGCCATAAAGTCATTTATGAATCAGCAAAAGCCTGAAAAAATGTTTCACTTGTGTTTTTATTTTGTTCTAGTCTATGGAAAGATTAATTCTGTAATCACTCATTTTTATTTCACAATTAGGGAAAGACTCTCCTTGGCCTGAAAGAATCATTGGTAAGAATTTCTTTCTTCTGGTTATTTTCCTATCTCTTACATTACAGATGTAAAATAAATGTACCCAATTATGTCAATTAACCAAAATATTAGCCCTCAGAATGCTGTAAAATAGTTCACCTATAAGTAAGTTTCCGACAATGGAAACAAATGTTAATTAGAGGGAAATTTCAAGGTTGTAGAATATTTTATAAAAATTCTCATTCAAGATTTTGCCTTTTCCTCTCAATGCTTTTGTCCACACCTTAAATAATAGAGCATTTAATTAAACTACTATACTGTAGTGGCAGATTCAATAGACTGTAGAAATTAAAGTTTTGGTAGAAAAATATATAAATTCAACCTTTTAAATCAACCGTTGTTGGGCAGATAATTTATTTTAAAGTGAAGTGAATACATTTTGAATTCTTTAAACAGTAAAATATGTTTCTTTTATGTGTTCCAAATCCTTTAAAAATATCACAAAATAAAAATACCACTTGTGAGCATATTCACGTCTCAGACAGATCTGCAGCCCTGCCTTTCCCCATTATCTGGGTACATTGTGCTGCCAGAATGTCTTCCTAATTCCAGCTGGGGAAGGATGTTAAAGTGAACTGAAATTAGACTTTATTTTGGTCCTACTGTGATGACATCCTGAACTGACATATACGTCCTTATTTCAAAGGAAATGTATGTGTCATATGTGGCAGATTATTATTTATTAAAAAGGTACAAAAGGCTATAGGAACACTGTTGCAGGGTACATGCAACTACACACGCGGGTCTCTTGACAAGGCTTATTTATTTAGCCTTAAAAGATATACAGCACCAAAAACAAAAATAGCTTTTCATCAGCAAACAAAAAAAACCTGTCTTTTTCTTCAGCAGACAAAACTAAACAGTTTCTCTTTAGCAGACAGTGTAAAAATCAGGCAGCTACCCTTCTCTATGAAGCAGACAGACCGTTCATAATTCATGTACTTTGATAATCTCTTCAGTAGCTTACTCCTCTCTTCTCAACCAGCACCCATGTGTCTACAGCCTGGGGTTTTAACACACCGTGATTAGGCAGCTGGGATCCAACTAATTGTCCTGAGGTTCCCAGCTGAAGTTAACCTAGTCACTGCTGCACTGCAGAATAGACATAGGTTTTCCAGGCATATAGCTGGTGGCTTTTATTTACCCTGTCACAAACACTCTACATAACAATAAGGATCAATTACCGCTTGACCCATGTGAGTATATCATAGATAGAGTAACAGGTATCAAGTAAGTCCAGCATGTAATCCAACAAAGTCTCTATTGTAACTTTAAAATGGCTTGTACAATCCTAATATAAATATTCCTCTGGTTGTCATTGCCCTGATCCCAATGATTATTGTGCATATAATTCAATACACTACGCTGATGCTTTACTATTACGGGGTGACACATACAGTATTGAAAGATGACTTGATTAATCGCTAAAAGATGTCTCGCATACAGGTGAGTAGAAGGGGCCATTTTAACAAGCAGATGTATAATTGAAATGTGCTAATAGACCCTTTTGTTTATCTGGACTTTCCTTTAATCTCTCCATCAGGCCGGTTTAAAGATAGACAATATTCTACCAGGACTTTTAGGATGAGGAACAGAAATCCCAGTGTACTGTAAGTGACACATCATGACATTAACATTTAAAAAATGTCTCCAGGAATATTCATATGAATTAACCAGTTAGACAAATAAATATATACAGTATATATAGATATATATATATCTATATAGATATATAGATATATATATATACTGAATATATAAAAAATTAAAATTAGTAGATGAAACCGTTCTGTGGCTAACAAAATGCTTTATATATATATTTATATATACGTGTAAAACAGTGACAATGGACAGAATGGAGAGGTAGGGGATGCTGTGGTGGGGGAAGATGTGGATAAGAAGAGAGGCAGGCAGGATAATTACAAACAATTTCCGTTTTAAAAATATATGCGAGAAAAAAGTCAGCAGCGCACAACCCTAGTGCATTACCAAAAATAGGAGTTTATTATAAGGTAAAAAATGGTTATGTGCACTTACAAGAAAACAAGAGGTAAAAATCACATAAGGGTTTCTTTGCTTTTAAGAGGTACAATACCACTGCTGAGGCTTGAAATCATCTGGCAATCTGTTTATAGGGAAAGTCTGGGTTTGTTGGTGTCAAATGACACTGGCTCCAACTTCCACACAGCACAAATGTGCTAAGCTTTATTCCAGCCTCTGTGTTAAATCAATAGCTCTATAACAGCTAATGACATCAGCACAAGCAGAGTCACTCAGTACACAACACAGCACCTCATGGCAGCGTGGTCACGTGGTCACGTGTGCGTGATGACGTCACCTGACGGCGTTTCGTCAGCTTCAGCTGAATTTCTCAAGGGATATATATGTGTGTAACACACACTTTTTTTGTAGATGTGTCTAATTAAAATATTCTTTTGATAATCTTTATTACATATATATTACATATATATATATAATTATATGTGTATATGTGTATATATATATATATATAACAAAACGTGACAATTTTGCACTACAAGATGATGACATGTCCATGATGCAGATTTGCTGCTGATAATGTATACAACTCAGAAGACCACATAACAGTGTTTATCCTAAGTAGGAAAAATATTTTACATGTAAAAAGTTATTTATATGGAATTCTGCATCGCTTTATTTAAATGTACTTTATATATTGTGTCTGTTTTTTTTTAGGAAAACCCGGTTTTCTGAATCAGAAAAACTTAATTCTTATAACTAAATACTAAATACTAAATACTTGACTCTACTCTGTGGTGTTAGTGCTTTTGTTTCGCTGATTATTTACATTCTTCTGGATCATGACTTTAATAAAACAAGTCTATTTCAAAACCCATCATGAATTCTGTATTTATTTGCATGGTGTGTTTTTCTTTAATTATATTGTATTGTTTCAGAACAATGTTAATAGTCATTTATATTTCCATGGAGCCTATAATCCTACACAGTATTATAGAATAATAACAGAGACATTATGAGTATGATTATAGATTATGGGGATAATAACAGTTGACAAAAAGTGAACATTGAGAGAAGGAATAATATTTTGCATGCAGGTTTAACCTTAAAGTAAAAAGAAGCCAGCGGATCCTAATCTACAGCATTAATATTGAGTGGAACAGGCAAGCACGCTGACATCATTATATCTTCCTGGAAGATGAGATTAATGATGAGAGAGAGAGATACCTATTTTGCATTCCTATCAATCTGATCCATTGCTCAGTTACACTTGTCCTCATACCGTAGCCGTTAAATGTATGCTCAGAAACTACTTACTGTATCATTCAAGACTCCCAAATATGTCCAACCTGTCTTTTTCTAGATGGTTAAATTAATATTGTTATTATTATCATTAATCTGTATGGCGATATTCCCCAAGGCTGTACAATGTGGGAGGGGGGACAATAACATTTGATTACAAATACAAAAGAGTACATACAGTATATGTTAAGACAAACTGAGACAATTGGAAGAAGGTCACTACTCGAAAGAATTTACAATCAAAATAATTCCATATTTTGTATCTGTTTTACAAATTACATGTTATACTTATCAACAAAGTTTTGCAGGGATTTAGTTTTCTATTTGATCTTTTATACGTTTTCTGATATTTTCTTCAAGATCTGTCTTTCATCTATTTGTAAAGGGATACCATTGTTTTTGATCAAGGATTTTCTAACTCAGCCATAAGCAAGAGTGAAGAGCAAAATAACGTGAGAACCACCATATACGGTACAATAAGATGTTACTTTAGAGCACAATCATACATGAATAAGGAGTAGAAAGAAAAACTATACTGTAATTTATTTCTTGTCAAGTTTGGTTTCCTCTGTTCAGTCAAAAAAGTCCCATAAATATATACACTTCATCTCAGTCATCATGATCCACTTTTAGTAAAATAAAAGTTTTACTTACTATTTTTATGAGATATGAGATGTTAATTCATACAGTATTTCCAAAGTTATGTGCACTTGTCATGAACACAGTCATCAATGCACCTTCAAATCTATGTATTAATGCAAAGAATATGTGCTTTGAACCACTGCACCATTTTTACTCATAGTTATTTATTTATTTATAAAATATTTTACCAGGAAGTAATACATTGAGAGTTACCTCTCGTTTTCAAGTATGTCCTGGGCACAGAGTAAAACAAATAATACATGGTTACAAGTACAGTTACTTAAATGAACAAGGTATACATTATATACAAGACATTGCGTGCACAGTTAAAGAAAAAATATATATATTATGAGCGTATGAAACAGTTACAGACCAGATTAAAGTGTGAGACAGCCTTAGATTTGAAAGAACTTAAGCTGGTGGTGGATATGAGAGTCTCTGGTAGGTTGTTCCAGTTTTGGGTTGCACGGAAGGAGAAGGAGGAACGTCCGGATACTTTGTTGAGTCTTGGGACCATGAATAGTTGCTGCTAATGTAATATAATGTAATGAAACTAGTTACTTGCTCATTGTCAGAGACGTTTACACTACTGTATCTCAGACCACTCTGACTGTTTGCAATAGAAAAAAAGGGAGAAGAAATGTCTCAAAAACATCTTGAATTTGTATATCATGTATCTCCTCCCGACCTCATATCGGCATTCCTCCTATCATGAGAGGTTATATAGAGTTAGGCAAAATTCAAATCCGCCCTGAAAGCTCTTTCAGCTGCCAAAATCCATGGATCAATCTAACAATTGTAAATTCACCAGTAGCAACTATTTTCAAATTTGATCGAGAGAGATCCATTTTAGTAGAGTCCCAAGTACAATTTAAAAATTGTATTTATACAATATTTATTGGCTCTCAGGAGACCTGATCCTCCTGTGGTGTACCTGATATGTATGATGACAGTGCCCCCACCTGGGAGGAATCCAAAGACAATTGGATAACTCCTGCCCAGGAACACACAGTAAAGAAATGATATGCACACAGTGATCTAATAGATTATCTTTACTGGTAACACAACTACTAATATATATATATACAGGCCTCGCATGGCCATGCCCACACAGTACTCCACTGTCCAATCACCACCTTATACACACTGGTGTGGTTCCCCCAAAGTACTGAGTTGCCATGGGCACCTAACCTCCCGGTGTCCACAGGAGCCAAACCTACCCCAAAGTGTGCAGTTGTGCTATCCACAGAATGTGTGTGATCGTTGGTGCACTTGTAGGGGTGAAACCTACCGGGGTAGCAACCGTTACCTCCAACTGATGACAAGACCTGTCTGAACCTGCATCGTCATGGTCAGCAAAGTCGTCTGCCTCTGTGGCGTGGTGGACTCCCGCTGGAGTGTCCCACCTGAAGAGAGTCTCTGTATTGCGGTTGGCTTCTGGTCCAGACACAGGCTTGGCACAGTGTCTCTGCTGTGTCCCTGACACTATAAGCTAAAGGGAAATGTCAGAATCTAAGGGGCCTTTCCCACAGCACCAACAAGCTCTAGGGACTCAGGGCCTACCTTTGGCCTAATCAGGGAAGCACAGCTCCCTGGACACACTACCTACTCTGATCCTGCTTCCCTACCGACTGGCCTAGCTTGCAGCAGGCCAAATTTATCAATCCTAGAGCAGGGATTCAGCCACGCTATTGGTGTTCTTGCCCTGTTACTCCAATGCCCTGGGGCTGCTGGGGATTGTAGTTCCCTGCAGAGCTTCTCTGTAATGGCCTCCGCTATTCTGATGGCACTACACATGTGCCCGCTCCTGAAATGGCAACCGCAACTCTCTCTTATCTTGGCAGGTGCAATGACTCTAATGCACATGCATGACTGGCAAGATGGAAGCCTCCGATAGCCGGAGCGCCATGGAGCTGCCGGAGCACCCAGGTCCGTCTGCCACTCCGGCGGCACCTGGCATCTCCCTGCATGCGCCTTGGGCCTGCGGTGAGGGGGCACCAAGGTGGACCCAGGGGTACCTGGCGATATTATATAAATATATCCTCTCAAAAAACCCTCCAGATACTGTTAAATGTAGAGACACCTTTTCTCAAAAAGAAGCACAACTGAGAAATATGTGAAGCATATTTAAATGAATCATCCCTACCTCCTAAAAGATTTGCATATGAGCTAATGTATACTGACAAGCTACTGTAGGTCCTAAGGCACCTAGAAGGCACATTTGAGGATGGGGGACTAATATAAGGCCGCATAGGATCAGAAACTTATAGCCTCTGCAATTCAGAGCAGCAGCTCAGTCAGTGAGCTAATAAATATAATGAAAAATAACTTGGCGCTTGTGATTTTAAATATTATAGTGATATATTACTTATTATAGTAATGTGTAAATAGTGAAACGGCTCAAAAACCCAATTTGAACTATCTCTTAGTTCATAAAAGTTAAATTGAAAAAAAATATTGGAGAGTGCTCAAAAGTGCAAACTTATACTTGCAACTTATGTATAGAGATGTGAATAATATAATAAAGTGAGATCACAATAAAGTTAACTACAGCGCAAAGTTGAATAACATCAAGAATTTTCAACCATAAAATCTATGGTGCTCCTTTGTCTTTTTTTCATATGAGCGCTTTATTCTTCCAAGGTTTTCATAGATAAAGAGAGAGAGAGAAGACCCAATGGTGCAGATAGTAATACAAATAGTTTTCACTTAATGTTTACAGTTACTGTACACTCAAATGTTCAAATTCTTTAAAGCAGTGTATGAGAGTATCTAGAGGTGGTCTCTGGCTGTCCACGGTCTCTGATCTCTCTGTCCCCTTCCTGCATCCCAGAAGGATGTCGGCTTCCATCCTCCGTGTTCACTTCCTGGTTCTGACATCACAGATCTCACGTCTCGCGATGTTTTGGATATAATCACTGGAACCGCTCACAGGTTCTCAGTCGCCTCCCTCTCCACTTTGACTGGCTCTTGACTCTAGGCGTTTTGCCTATGGCTTCATGAGGAGTCTTTCCATTACTAACATCATATGCTTCCCTTATATATCTTGATTTGATTCATGTTTAATACAATTCTATTATTAACTAATTGATTAAAAAAACTAATTTGTTAAAATATATTCAAACTGAGAAAACCTAACAAGCAATAAACTAAAATGCGCATTATTAATATAAGACATACAAATGAAATACATTACTGAATCACCTATGAGTGTTGCAGAGAGTATGGAATAGCAGTTTAAAGTATCAATCTCAAAACAAAGTAACTATTTACCTTGAGATTAGTGACACAGAGTTGAAAGCAACTTGTTATCAATTACGAATCATAATTTACTAAAATAGACAAATACAGTCTAACTATAATACATATCAATACGTTAAATTGATTATACTGTACTAAGAAATAATATGTATACAGTACATTCATTATATATAAAATCCTTAATAACTTAATGGAACTAGATGTGTAGAATATATATCTCAAATTTACACACACACACACACACACACACACACATATATATATATATATTATATTAATATATAATATATATATATATATATATAGGAACATAGATACAAGTACTCTATTTGGGACACAGGTTGGCTGTACACAGCTCACTAACTGACCATGGGCTCCCACGACTGAAAGCAGCAGTAATACCACACATTGCGATTCAGAGTGAGTCACAGCGCCTCAGCTGTCTATTGCAAATAGCTCCGCATTATTTATTTATTTCAGGTGGTTCGCGCATGCGCAAGGCCATTTACTTGGTTTTCATGACCAATTTTCTCCCTGCAGTAGCGCTTGGCTCGCTCATGCGCAGTCACACGTTTTTGCTAAAATACGCCCTCCACAGGTCGGCAACATGCGACGGAAGTCTTTGCATTCGTTATATCAACTTTTGACACACACATGCGCAGTGAGCGCAGCTTACGTGGCAGGAGTGCTACAGTGCTCTTGTTAACACCTGATAGCCTGGTTTCAATGGGTAGCTCCTGTTTACAGCATGTAAGTGATTGATATATTAAATCATGTGTTGCACCTGTTTATCTTGGTTGCTAGGGTATATATGTGTTATACTGCACTCTGTTTGTTCATCACCTTGAGAAAGGTCCCGTATGGAGACCGAAACGTTGGTTACTCTGTCACACTAAATACAAAACTTTTTTGACTACCTTGTGGAATGCTGCCTCTGATATTCGCTCAAACGGTATCGTATTACTTATTTGATTCATATGGATTTGCACCCACCTTTATAACCTGACGGAGTGCCTTGTTCTCATCTATTCACATATATATTATATATATATATATATAATATATATATATATATATATATATATATATATAGTGCAGAATAAATGATTCTTCAGTATTAGGTGATACATTTTTATTGGACTAACAATTTATGTCATAGGACAAGCTTTCGAGAGTTCTCCTCTCTTCTTCAGGTCAAGCAATACTGATTTACACAGGAATCAATGCTAAACAGTGTAGAGAGGAAAAAAAAAACGATATTTACTGTAGATAAGGTCGGGTGTTAAGTGTTTGAGCCAGGGACAGTGTCAAGAAAGTGGAGAGGGAAGGGATGCTGGGGGGGTGGGGAGAGAAAGTGTGGATAAGAGTTGAGGCAAGCAGGATAATTACAGACAATTTTGGTAGGGTGTGAGAAAACCCATGTCCACATTAAGTCCTTTGGTTTTGGTGTCAAAGAGTCTTATCATTCTGAGCTCAAATTTTCCGTTCTTGGGACATTCTTCACACCACCAACAGGATGCAACATCATACTTGACAGCTACATACAGAGCTTAAGATCACAAGTTTCCTTACTAGCATCAACACAGCAGAAAAAAACTATGTACAACCTATCCCCCATGGAGAGATCTGCAATCAAGGAACTGCGAAAACCACAACATCACCATCAAACCAGCAGATAAGGAGGCGCAGTGGTGCTTATGAACACAAATAAATACATAGAGAAGGCAATAGACAACTCACAGAACACACCTACTACAAGAACTCACGCATGATCCAACCCAGGAATATACAAAGCAACTCATGAATCTCATTCAACATTCCCTAAACACCTGCAACCACAATTGAAGCAACTAATACTGACCAACCCAGGAGTTGGGATCTTCTACATGCTTCCCAAAATCCACAAACCAGGAAACCCCGCAGACCTATTATAACAGGTATGGATACACTCATGGAACAATATCAGGCTTAGTGGAGAATATCCTCAAACCTTTAGTCAGAAGCACCACAGCTTCATACAAGATACCACAGATTTTCTCAATAATTAACAACATCAACCATACCATCCACACACACTGCTAGTTACCATGGATAGAAACCCTTTACAGCAACATCCCCACAAGGATGGTATTGAGGCATGCCTGCATTTCCTTACAACATCTCCCCTGGATAAGAATACGTGCTGATGAATTACCAAACTGATAGAATATTCCTCACACACAACTACTTCAGCTTCAACAAGGAAATGTACCTACAACTAATGGGGACGCAATTGGTACCAAGATGGCACCGCAATATGCCAATCTTTTCATGGCAAATCTTGAACGAAGATTCCTAACTACATGCCTCCAAAACCCTACAAATACTACAGATACATTGATGACCTGTTTAATATGGACAGAGGGTGAAGAAAACCTAAAACAATCCATGAGTCCCTAAACTCATTCCATCCATCATTAACTCAAAATGGATTATTCGGCAAACTAAAAACTTTCTAGATAGACCAGTACACTGAAAGATGGCAAACTACAACACATCTGTATACAAGAAACCAACTGACAGATGCAGTTACCTCCACACTCCAGCTTCCATCCCACTGACACCAAACAAGGTATCATACACAGCCATCGTATAAGATACCACCGCATATGCTCTGACACTGAAGACAGAAACAGGCATCTCACAACCCTGACCGAATCGTTCAGACAGAAGGATACAAACAAAGACTATTGCCAAAACTATTACATCTGCACTAAAAGCCCCACGAGAACACCTGCTAACATACAGACAGAAGAACCTACCACAGCATACCACTAGTGACCACATACAACCCTACCCTAGAGGAATACGAAAAAATAATCAAAGATCTGCAACCATGCTGACAGAGGATGCGACATTAAAAGAAATCTTCCCAAACCTCCCATTCTTGATTCCGGCAACCACAAACCTCAAACAGAATTAGGTTCAGCAAAACTTCACAACGATTTTAAAGACATGAATAACGGCACAAACCGTGCAGAGACACACGCTGCAAACTCTGCAAAATATTGCCAGGATCCCACAGCCAGTCACAACCATAGAACATTCAATGTAAGGATCATACAGCTGCACATCCACGAATATAGTGTATATGATTCAATGGCAACAATGTGACCAGGTTGCTAACATTTGGGGAAACCAGCCAAAAATTACACGAAGAATGAATATGCAGAACACCTCATACTGCCATCACGAAGAAGGAAATACGGTCACCTGTGGGACATCACTTCTCAAACCCGATTCCATAAATGATTTAAAATCAAAATCCTCAAGGAATGTTAAAGCAACCAAGAACGGAAAAAAATGTTGAGCTCAGAATGATAAGGACTTTGACACCAAAACAAAGGACTTATGGTGGACATGGGTTTTTCACAACCTACCAAAATTGTCGTAATTATCGCTTTGCTGCAACGTTTATCCCACACTTCTCCCCCACCCAGCTCCCCCCATCTCCGCCCCCACCATTCTTGACACGTCCCCTGGCTTCAAACACTAACACCCGACTATCTACAGTAAATATCTGGGGTTTTTTTTTCGTCTAACACTGTTTTAGCATTGATTCCTGTGTAAATCAGTATGCTGTTGAAGAAAGAGAGGGAGAACTCTCGAAGCTTGTCCTATGACATACATTGTTAGTCCAATAAAAAAGGTATCACCTAATACTGAAGAACACATTTATTCTGCACTATGCAACGGACTACAAACGGCTATTTTCTGCTTTTATATATATTATATATATCGTGTATACCAGTTGTGTGTGAAAAGAAAGTATACCCTCTTTGAATTTCTAGGACATAATAAACATCATCGGTCCTTGCAGGTCTTAAAATTAGGGTAAATACAACCTCAGGTGAAAAACAACACACATAACTTATACAATGTGTCTGATTTATTTAACAAAATAAAGCCAAATGGAGAGCATTGTGTAAAAAATTAAATTGTAAGATGTAAGATGCTAAGTAGCAGATAGGTGCTGCTAATCAAATGCCAGTAATAATGATTATCAGCAAGTGTGACCACCTCTATAAAATGCCGAAGTTTTGCAGTTTGTGGTCGGGTGCATCAGGGGTGTGTTAAACACATGCCATGGAGGAATGACATCAACAATATCTTAGAGAAGCAAGTGTTGCTGCCCATCATATGGGAAGGGTTATAGGCAATTTCCAAACAATTTAAAGTCCATCATTCTACAGTGAGAAAGATTATTCAAAAGTGGAAAACATTCAAGACAGTTGCCAATCTTCCCAGGAGTGGATAGTCCCAGCAAATTCACACAAGGTCAGACCGTGCAATGCTCAGGAAATGTAAAAAAAAAAACAAGAGTTACCATCCATACTCTATAGGCCTCAGGTAGCATGTAAATTGTTAAGTTCTGACAGACAATTAGAAAAAGAATGAACAAGTATGGTTTGTTCGAAGGGTTGCCAGGAGAAGCCTATTCTCTCTAAAAAAACATTGACGCACGGCTTAGGTTGCAAAGTTGCATCGAACAAACCTCAAGACTTCTGGAACAATGTCCTTTGGACAGACGAGACCAACGTGGAGATGTTTGGCCATAAGCACAAACACTCATACAGTAACCACATCAAGCACGGTGGTGATGGGGTGATGATTGGGTTGTTTTGCAGCCAGAGGACTGGGAACCTGTGCAATCATTGAGTCGACCATGGTATACCAAAGTATTCTAGTCAAATGGGAGGTATCAGTTGGACAGCTAAAGCTTGGTGAAATTGGGTCATGCAACAGAACAATGATCTCAAGCATACAGCAAATTTACAACAGAATGGCTGAAAAAGATAAGAATCAAGGTGTGCAATGGCCCATCAAAGTCCAGACTCAACCCAATGATTGAAATGCTGTGGCTGGACCTTAAAAGAGCTGTGCATAAACAAATGCCCCAAACCTCAATGAACGAAGCAACATTGTAAAGAAGGTTGCCAAAATTCCATCCACAACGAAGTGAGAGACTGATAAAGTCATACATGTAACACATTTTGTACCCCCCCCCCCAATCGCAGATGTGGGATGGTGCAAGGATTAGTGTTACCAGGTGTACCTCCGCCATGGGGAGCCTGGGGTGTATCTTGGAATGTATGCTTACAGCGCCTCCACCTGTGCAGGGATTCCAGGCAATAGAATGACCCTGACTCAGGACCCAAATAGGAAACACATACAATGAAGTATGATATAAACTGTTATATATGGGCAGAACAATAGTATCACATCATATACAGCAAAACACGCCGTGTCACCCCTTAACCTGGCCTCACTGGACCTCAACCCCACTGCTATACCCAAGTGTCCCAATAGTCCAGCAACCACCCACTAGGAGAGAGATCAGTGCCTGTAAGGAAACAGTATTTGGATAAAGTTTGTGCACTTTTGAAAATACCTGACGGGGCTCCTGCACCGGGGCAGCAAACATCAGGAAAGGACCGTCTGTGTCCAGCGCTGAATCCACAGCAAAGGCGTCCGCTTCCATCTGGATAATTCACCAACAGATAGTATCTATCTTGAGTGATGCAGCTCTGATCCCAGACACACTTGTCACACTGCTACCTCCTTGTCAGAGTACGCCAGTTTCAGTTGGTCAGTTCCAGTTGGGTGGACACAACACTAAGCTTTGTGTGCCCCCAGACACGTAGCAGCCCTAATTTTTTCTGAGCCTGAATGAATAGGACAACAGCCGCAAGCCGCAAGCCGCTTATACATCTCCGTGGGTGCCAAGCACCAGCGTCATAACCGTTGCGACGCTGAGACTTCTAGCCTGACGTTATTCCTGTGAAGCCCTGTGTGGGGTAACCAGCACAGGCAGCCATAGGAATTTAGCAGCTTTGAAGCAAGGGGGAAGGAAACCGCTGAGGCAAACACCCTAGGAGACACTCCCAGCATAGCAGCACTATTCGCATCTATTTGACATCTGAGTTTCAAATTTTCACCATCAGAAACATCACACTCATTTTGAGTTTTCATATACAGACTTCATTTCTATATCAGACATATCGGCACACCTACATAGCAGGCAAAACTTTTCTTTTTAATTGCAGATATTATATTCAGTTTTCATTGCCGTTTATCTATTGCTTTTTGTATATTTGCATTGTGTGCTTTTATATTTCCATTTAACTATAACAAACCACTTTTTTGCCAAACAATGCGCCTTTTTGTTCCTGTTTTTCTTTTGATGAATTTCCACACTAAGGATTGTTATCCTTATATACAGGCATACCCGGTTTAAGGACACTGACTTTAAGTACTGCCACGACACACTTCATACGAGCAATCTACATCCAGTATGTACCTGGCAGATTACCTGGATGCGCGCTCCTCACCTCTAACAAGCCCGTTGCGTTTGCCCTTCCCGCCTGGGTTCATGCCTGGCTGATGGGCGGCTGATCTGTTAAATGATAATGAAGGATTTAATAGGCTGCAATGCTTGCGTGTCTAACCAGATGGATAAATTCATGAATTAATTGTAATGCGAGAATATATATAACCGCGCGTAATCATGGAAGAGACCGGGCCCGCGCCGCCGTATTGCGAGCTGGTTTAGTATGGAGGGAAGGTTACATAAAGAGCCTGTAGTCCAGTCGCCTGGTACTGATGGAAAATAGCATGTTGGGCATCAGACTACACAATGCTACTGCCCCCTTGCGGGTTGCATATGAACAATCCCATATGTTTCACACAAAACACACCTCCTAATTATCAGCTCCGGGTTTTTTATACACCCCCGTAACCCCACTTCAGCTTGCGTTCGATATGAGCCGCAGTAGTGTGTAATAACAGCTGTGTGTTCGCACTTAGTTGTTATCGACATCCACCCCCCTTTTTTCTTCGCTGCAGGACAGGCAAACTCACTTTCTGTGCCCCTTAATTTTTTCTAGGGCATTACGTGGCAACTAGTGGCATGCGTTCCGTCGTTCAGCACGCCCATAAACAGCATAATACGGCTCCCTACCTGTACCGAAGCTGTGCGCATGCGGGGAGAGACTATAGAGCCTGTTTACACATGTGTTATTCTACTCAGTTAATGCACGTACATGATGCTTGCAGTACAAACATAGCATCGATAAATGGGAAAAAAAGTAGTGCTTCACTTTAAGTACATTTTCGCTTTACATACATGGTGCTGGACCCATTGCGTACGTTAATAACGGGTTTGCTCTATTTCTAAGGCAGCATTTGTTTTTTGGCAAAAACTACAAGGACATCAACCAAAAATTTTTTATGACTGACATTTTTACCAATTCTTTCATTAATACCAGTCTGCTTATCTCCCACTTAGTAACTCCCTTTGGTTCATGTAACAACACATGTGGTTTAATGTTCATCTGTCGTTGTATTATTCTTATATATTTTTTACTTTGTGTGAATTATATTTATTTAAATTTCTACAATTGTTCAAATGTCCATATTTCAATAGGCCATTTAATCTCCCTTATTTCGATTTAATTATTATCAGGGTCCATTTTATCAGCGCACCATTTTTTCTCTATCCGAGCACGCTGTACTGCACCGTCTCCCTGACTAAGCTAACTGCTAAAAGGGCAAAGTCCTACCTTAGGGCCTTCCTTAAACGCAACACACAACTCTGGTGAGTGGGCCTAGCTCTTGCTCCCTACACACACACTACCTCCCCTCCCTTATCCCAGCTTAACTAACTCATGTGCTTCACTGTCTGATTCTGACTTGCACACAACAAATGTATCCAAATGCAGCATGAGAATCTGCAGCTTAGTGGCTGTCTGGCTGCGTGATCGGGTGGTGAAGGGCAGTCCCCAGAGCTGATGGAATTGTAGTCCACTTGGAGCCTCTTAGCAATGGGGCCGTCGTGCGCGATGGGTAATGGCCACCCGTATCTTCACATGAGCCTTGCGCCAACTCTGTAATGGCCGCCACATCGCCCCCACATGCGCCAAACTTCTAGGGTTACTGCCAACTATGGCGCTGCCATATGTGACATGCCTCCTCTCTGTAATAGTCGCGATTTGCGTCTGCGCATGAACAACCTCTGCGCTGCTCAGACACAACCTAGATGGTGGCCCTTGCACTCGTTGCACGGGAGCCCCCGCGCGACAGCAATCGCTCTGCAAATGCTGACATACCACGGGGTTCCCGCTACTCCGGCCGCAGGTGAGGGGGGCCAGGGGAGACACCTGCTACACTCTCCCCTAGTGAAATCCCCAACGAACTCATTGGACACGTTCATACAGCAGAAAGTGATTATAATAAAAATGCATTGCATAGTATATACAACGGATCACATACACTTTATCATCAACGGTACATAATCAATAATCCCATGGATTAACGAGACCAACTGAGACTCATAGTGGGGTACCCTTAACTGATTAGGTGAGGGTACCCCCTCGAATTTAGGTGAATCAAGCCTGGTCAGTCACTGGAATGATAGTCTCTGGGTGTAGAGTCACTTCCTCCCCTGTGGGGGGGAAACAGCAAGGGGACTTTGGTTTTGACACCTGCTTGGTCACCGCATCCGTCTCGGGGAGACTGGGAGATTCAGTCTTTGCCCGGTCCACCACATGGCGGACAGAGCGCTCATGATACATAGAGGAGGCAATTTTCACTGAATCACTCACATCACAGTCCTTGTCCCTAAGCACAGGGAGGCTTCCACTGGGAAGCGAGCGATTAGCAATGTCTCTGTACTCAAAATACTTTTAATCCTGCAGGGGGTAAAGGGTTGATACCTTACCACTGCATGATTCAGAGTGACAAAAGTCTGCTCAAGAGATCTGACTTATTGACATCTCTTTCCTCTGACCAGCCAGAAAACATCATAGATACCAGAAGCACACAGTGTTGCCATTCCCATATCACTTATACTATTTTAACAAACTCAATGTGTTTCCACCAATACTGGGATCACACTAAAGAAATTATCCTTTTGGATTTTCTAACAATGTTTGTTAAGGTCCTTCAATGAGGGGTCTCTACTGCTCAGAGTGGGCTCCAAATTATGTATCTTAGGCTGGGTGCAACCGGATCCCATAATGACACAGAGTACGTATTAGTTTCTCAGACAGTAGTCAAGACAAGACTGCCGAGTTTTTGTATTACAATATATTATATCAAAGTAGGCTAACACTAGCCAATCATTCAATGCCACACCTATTATGCGGGCAAAGCTTATCCAATTATATTTTACATTAGTTAGTAGAAAAAAGGCACGATGGGGGCGATGGGGGCGGGGGGTCTTGTCGGCAGATGCAAGTTTCACAGGAATGGCCGTGTTGTCCTTGCTTCTGAAGTTATGTTTCGTTTTCTCTGTAATCAGTCGGCTTTAGGTCACTTTGTACTTCTTTATTGCGTGGGCAGGTCGGTGCAAGCAGCATTCCACAGTCAACTCGATAGAAAAAAGTATTAGTAAAAGCACAGCAGACAGATAATATGGAGACGAGTGGTTTCTATAAAAGCATAGAGTATGCTTAGGGATATTTTATCCTTCACAGTCCCCCTAGAAACCACGAGACAAACATAATCTTATAAAAATAATAAAAAAACCTAAACCAAAAAAGGATATATTTCCTATGACTAATCTTAACCTTAGAAAAACTACCTGAGGGTGTTGGTCGGCTGTTCATGAGCTTCTCTCATCCCCGACAACTGCTGCTCGTACAAAACTCGAAGACCTACAGAACATACACAAGGAGTCCTTCCCTACCGACAAACAACTAGGGTCTGGGAACTTGATTGGGGGGGGGTTGGGGGGGGGGTGGGGGGGGGGGGGGGGGAGGTGATAATAGATTATCTTTACTGGTAACACAACTACTAATATATATATATACAGGCCTCGCATGGCCATGCCCACACAGTACTCCACTGTCCAATCACCACCTTATACACACTGGTGTGGTTCCCCCAAAGTACTGAGTTGCTATGGGCACCTAACCTCCCGGTGTCCACAGGAGCCAAACCTACCCCAAAGTGTGCAGTTGTGCTATCCACAGAATGTGTGTGATCGTTGGTGCACTTGTAGGGCGTGAAACCTACCGGGGCTCCAGCAACCGGTTACCTCCAACTGATGACAAGACCTGTCTGAACCTGCATCGTCATGGTCAGCAAAGTCGTCTGCCTCTGCGTGGCGTGGACTCCCGCTGGAGTGTCCCACCTGAAGAGAGTCTCTGTATTGCGGTGGCGTTCTGGTCCCAGACCACAGGCTTGGCACAGTGTCTCTGCTGTGTCCCTGACACTATAAGCTAAAGGGAAAATGTCAGAATCTAAGGGGCCTTTCCCGACGCACCAACAAGCTCATAGGGACTCAGGGCCTACCTTTGGCCTAATCAGGAAAGCACAGCTCCCTGGACACTACCTACTCTGATCCTGCTTCCCTACCGACTGGCCTAGCTCTGCACGCAGGCCAAATTTATCAATCCTAGGAGCAGCGGATTCAGCCACGCTATTGGCTGTTCTTGCCCTGTTACTCCAATGCCCTGGGGCTGCTGGGGATTGTAGTTCCCCTGCAGAGCTTCTCTGTAATGGCCTCCGCTATTCTGATGGCACTACACATGTGCACCGCTCCTGAAATGGCAACCGCAACTCTCTTATCTCTGCGCAGGTGCAATGACTCTAATGCACATGCATGACCGGCAAGATGGAAGCCTCCGATAGCCGGATGCGCCATGGAGCTGCCGGAGCACCCAGGTCCGTCTGCCACTCCGGCGGCACCTGGCATCTCCCTGCATGCGCCTTGGGCCTGCAGGTGAGGGGGCACCAAGGTGGACCCAGAGGGTACCTGGCGATATTTATATACATATATCCTCTCAAAAAACCCTCCAGATACTGTTAAATGTAGAGACACCTTTTCTCAAAAAGAAGCACAACTGAGAAATATGTGAAGCATATTTAAATGAATCATCCCTACCTCCTAAAAGATTTGCATATGAGCTAATTTAAATGAATCATCCCTACCTCCTAAAAGATTTGCATATGAGCTAATGTATACTGACAAGCTACTGTAGGTCCTAAGGCACCTAGAAGGCACATTTGAGGATGGGGGACTAATATAAGGCCGCATAGGATCAGAAACTTATAG
>WSYH01012327.1:0-18989 GCA_036426205.1 Ascaphus truei | reverse complement strand
AGAATGAGGAAACCAAACTATGCAAGACAACGTGACTGGAATAAAATTCATCATTGAATGAAATGAGCAGAGCTTGGATTTAGACATAGAGAAGGAATTGAATACATGTCAACATTTGACAATAAGTCATGTTGTTGGGTGTGAAGGAAGACCCCAAGTGTTTCTTATTTGTAAGTTAACATTGTGTTTGCTGCCTTTATTTTGATGGTGCTGCTGCCCTTTCCCCTCTATAGATTATATGGGGAAATGTGGCATCTTTGGCAGTTTCAGCCCCCACCCTGTAATGTTTAGTTGTGTGTTTTGCTCTGTTCATTTTGCTGCTTGCAATGTCACTAAATAATGTTTCTGTTTATTTTACGGGCTATTTAAGTGTTCCACCCTAAATGTAAGAATAATGATGCAGCAGTGCCACAGTCCTATTGATTTGGACTTAACTCACCAAATATATTTAAGGGACGCCACAAAACATACAGTATCACAGAAATATCTCGAGTTGAAACCTGTGATTCAGATCATGTGTTAAATCCAAGTCTCCAGAATACAGGTTATTTCCAAAGCAACACTGCCACCATGTGGTCTCTGTTTGAATGGCAGATATGAATATTTGGTGCCTTTAGCTTCATTTGTGAATTGTTTTGCTTCCGAGACCACCAAACCGATGTGTTTTACACGTCATCATGTGTGGTTATATTTATGGCCATACGATAAAAACAGAATGTGATAAATATTTGCGATTTACAGTTCTGACAAATTATCACAAAACCCATTAAAACTGCTACTGAAATCGATGGAACAAATGTTGCTTGGTCGTTTTATACTAAAAGTTGCAATCCCTGATAACAAGAATCATTGTAACAATTAATTAAATGTAACACCTCCAAACCTATTACCAGCTTTAACTGATTTCTAAATGAATGTTAAAATATTTAATCCAACACAAGTATGAGAAATATCACTTGCTGCTCTCAGTAAAACCTTTTTTTTTTTTTTTTAATAAAGTAAACTGAATAACATGTTCGACAAGATTAAAAAGCCCACTTTATATATGCCAATAAGTATGCTCGTATCTAACGCTTGCAGCAAACACGGATTGCATTGTCTGTATGTTAACTAACCACAAACTGCACTAGAACATCCCCATATCAGATGTTTATATACCAAGCAGTGTTAAGGGCATCCTTAATGCACCATGTTCTGAACATGTACATAAATCTGATTTTGTGAAGCTCGAAAAATAAATAAGGAAAAATAATCGCATTGTATTAATACCAAATTCCGCTTCGTGAGCACGGATCCAATTCCTAACTGCAGCGTCACCCTGTGGTATGGCAGAACTGCAGATTAACTGAATGGGAGTCTCTGCGATTTGTACTTTGTCTGCGGGTCTCCGCTGGTTAATTGTAACATACAAGTATAGCACACACAGGGCTGGGTAGGAGGGCTAAATGCGAAACAGCATCACTGCTTTGCACACCTTTACAGAAGTATCACCATGCTATATACTGCAAATCTTTCAGTCACGCTCAGAATGAAGCAAACAAAAAATTAAGCGTGCATAAGTGCAATGTACATTAGAACACAATTTGCATGTGATACTGGTCTTTTCCGAAACAGATTAAATATGAGAATTATAACTTTTTATATTGGTAAGTGGGTGGCTCTTAGAAGAGCCTTTGTGTTTGTAGTGGGGTGATCAGATCAGGGTTACTTGGCGCTGGTGTCTTGGTGACAGCCTTGGTGCCCTCGGACACGGCGTGTTTGGCCACTCTCCCGGCAGCAGCAGGCGCACAGCGGTCTGGATCTCCCGGGAAGTGATGGTGGAGCGCTTGTTGTAATGAGCCAGGCGGGACGATTCCCCTGCGATGCGCTCGAAGATGTCGTTCACAAAGGAGTTCATGATGCCCATGGCCTTGGAGGAGATGCCGGTGTCAGGTGAACCTGTTTCAGCACGCCTTTGTACACATAGATCGCGTAACTTTCCTCTCTCCTGCTCTCCTACTCTTCCCATCCTTCTTCTGGTCTTAGTCACGGCTTTCTTAGAGCCCTTCTTGGCCGCTGGCGCAGACTTGGCTGGTTCAGGCATATTGCGCGATGCTTCCTCCCAAACTGCAGAGAAACTGTCCAACTCCTCCCCCAGCAGCTCTATTTATAGGCATCGTATGCAAACGAGCAGCCCAAGTTCTCTGTTCTTCTATGCTGATTTTGTCATGTGACATTTTATGACATCATCAGATGTATTGCACTACGATGATTGGTGGATACAGGATTCTGGAACTGATTGGCTTCTTTCAAAACTGACCAATCACAGGGCAGTGCTGCTGCCTCTATAAGTGTATAAATAAGGGCACAGGGGGCGGGTTTGTTATTTCTCTCGCTGTCACCGCTCGCACTGTGCAGATACACGATGTCTGGAAGGGCAAACAAGGCGGAAAACTCGCGCTAAGGCCAAGACTCGCTCATCTCGGGCCGGCTCAGTTTCCAGTCGGCCGCGTGCACAGACTACTCCGAAGGGGAATTATGCTCAGCGTGTGGGTGCCGGAGCCCGGTCTATTTGGCCGCAGTGCTGGAATACCTGACCGCTGAGATCCTGGAGTTGGCCGGTAACGCCGCCCGGGACAATAAGAAGTCCCGCATCATCCCCGGCACCTGCAGCTCGCTGTGCGGAACGATGAGGAGCTGAACGGCGCTCGAGGGTTACCATCGCCCAGGGGGTGTCCTGCCCAACATCCAGGCCGTGCTGCTGCCCAGAAAACCGAGAGCCATAAACCGGCCAAGAGCAGCAAGTGAGCTTCACCCCGAGACCAGGAGCAGAACCCCCAGATACCCAACACAAAGGCTCTTTTCAGAGCCACCCACATATCAAAAAAGCGTACATTATTTCATATTTGCTGCAGGGAGATAGAAATATATCTCAAATGATAATGGTTTTTAATTGTAATGCTGTTTTGCTAATGTTAGCTCACTTTATATTTTAAATGTTTAATAGTTAAAGTGCATGTGTGTGAAGGTGTCAGTGCTGTTGAGAGAAGCACCAATGATTTGATATAACACTGCAGTTGATACACAAAGAATAGAAGTAATCATTTGGAAACTGATATTGGCTTTCCCTGTAATAAGAGGTTGGGTTCAGTTAGACGTTGTAGTCACTGCTATATTTGTAACTTGAGGGGGAAATCTGTATTTCATACCATGAAGACACTTCAATAGAAGTTGCGGGTTATTCATTAGAATAAAAGACCTTTGAAAACTATATGCCACACGGTGGCGCTGTTGTGTTACAAACGGTATCTTCATACTTGCATTGTAAATTCTAAAACCTGTTTTAAAATCGGATACAAATTAGCAAGGCATTAAACTGTATTCTAGTTGATAGATTAATGATATTTAGAGATTCATAAAAATAAAGACTGGCAAGCCAGAGCAACATTTGTCAGAACAATTAAAAAAATGAATTGCATTCAACCAACTGTTGAAAGATTTCCCTCAAACCTAAAATCAAAAAGGCTTAAACTAATTGATTTGGATGTGTTAGAAAAAGTATAATGATTGTATAGAAAGACAGCAACACAAAGAGTTTAGGTAATGTCACTAAAGAAGTACCCATATGGTGCCCTCGCATGTGTACCAATAATATATATATGGCAGATGTAACAGGACTAGTTCAGGACAGGCCTATTGTAAACCAAACAAATAACATTAATGCCCCTAATTTATTGACTAGGATCCAGTTGAATAATTAAAATACCTTATGATGGTTAATAATATAAAAAAAAAAATTGGGCTAGATAGGCACATACTAGAACACTAAACAGATGACAAAAGTATAGAAGGTTATCATATAAGATGCATGTGGGCGATCAAATATGAGTCCTTATATTTCTTATTCAGTCTCAGTAATGCAGCTAATTACTGATGAGTATAGGCAGCCAATATAATTAACACAATCATTGAAGTTTGGGGGTTATGTAATAATATTCCAATCACTACCCTGAGCTGCTCGTGCATGTGCAGTAGCTTAGACAGAGCGGTGGTCATTGCAGTTTAGCTCCGCATGGGAACTACAAACACCAGAATCCCCAAGGGCTGCTATTCAGATGGGAATACAGCCAATAAGGCTGCAGTATCCCAGAGGACTGTGAAAGATACATTTGGTGCACTGCAGGGACCACGCCAATCGGAAGAGGGAGCAGAAGCAGAGAGGTAGTGTCCAGAGAGCTGTGTTTCCCTGGACTAGGCTTTGTTTGCCCCTTAGGCCCAAGCAAGGCCGCAAACAGAATGTGAGGCCCGTAAAATATTTTAAGCGGGCCCCCCCCCCGTGTCGTCATACTGTGAGTCCCCCTGAATTTTACACCTCACAGGCCCTCTCTTTCCCCCCCCCCTTCCCATGTATTTTCTCTCCTTTCCATTTAGCCCCCTCTCACCCTCCCACCTTGCATGTTTTCTCTCCCCTGTGTCTCACTCTTACGCCTTCTTTTACTCACTCGCACCTTCTCTCCTCTCCCTCCACCAATTACCGCACGGTCAGTCATTCCCCCCCTCATCCGCAACAGGGCTCTCTGACATCAGCACGCTGGAAGTGAGCTTGGCCCAGCTTCCGGCATGCCGCGCGCTTAGTCAGAGAACCCCATCGCACGCCGCAGTGAAAGCTTCATGGCGTGGGACAGAGCTAAGAAGAGGCTTAAAGGCAGCTGAGAGTCGGGGCCCAACTGCGACCAGCAGCACGTCCTGCCAGAGGTCGGGGAAATGTGCAGCGCTGGCCAGTTAGCCGGTACTCCCCCGCCAGTGGGCCCAGGTCACCAGCGCCGGCAGACCACCCCACCCCAACCCCGTTGGCGGCCTTGGGCCCAAGGTAGGCCCTGAGACCCTAAACATATTGTGGCTGCTTCGGACCCATAGATAGGGACACTGCCCCAATTAGAGTCTATAATGTCAGCGACACAGTGACGCCGTGTAATACTTGCGGCCAGTGGTCTTGGACCAAACGCCACCGCAAGATAAGAGACTCTTTCAGAGTGGGACCTCCAGCCAGAGTCCACACCACTTACAGGTGACGCCATCACTGACTGTGACGGTCGTGGGACCGGAGTGACCATTTATACAGTTGGCGATACCGGGTGCTGGGAGCGGCGCCAGTACCACGACAACAAGTCTAATCCTGATCGGAACTTGTTCCGGGCGCCCTTATCATGGAGACCAGGAACTTTTAACACATTTATATATTACCAGGATCATACATTAGGCAAAACATTATAGTACAAACAAAGTGTAATATATTTAGGTAAACCCACATAACAACAAGAAGAATTACACCACGAATACACCCTACACTCTTCCCACACAAAGGCCTCACCTTCATACCCTACACCCCATCCCAACCCCCACACAGGAAAAGCATAGAGCTTCCCACTTTAAAGTGGGAAGTTTGAAAGTTAACAACCTGAACTGTGCGTGAGTGACATCATCAGCCGGCAACCCAAAAATTAGTGTCTTGTTGTAATTGAGACTTTTGCCGGACTGGCGCGCTGCATCTGTGTGGTCTAGAGTCTGTCTAGTTAGTCCATTCAATTATCCATTCAACATTAGGTGGTGGTGGTTATGGTCAGTGCTCGACATACCCGGTCGCCCACTCGCCAGGTGCGAACGGAAATTGACCGGTGGCCAGTTACTTTTCCCTTACTCTGAAAAAAAAAAAACCCCCTAGGATTGGCCATAGGGCGTGACGCGGGATGGAGCCCTTCCTTCTCTGCAGGGGTAAGTAATGGGGTGTGCTCTCGCCGCTCCTGCCCCTCGCCGTCTCCTGCCCCTGGTCCCCGTGGCTGACTGCCCACCCGTGGCTGCAGGTGGTAGCGGGGGTGTTCCCCCTTTCTCTCCTGGTCCCCCGTCACCTGATCCCCGCGCTGCAACACACACAACAAGGACTAATTGTAGTATAATGTAATACAATAAATAAACTTATGTCAAAAAAGAATGTGTCTTTACCAGGAATGTATTACATTTATTTTATATATATATTTATTTTAAAGGGGGTTGGGGGCGGGACTAGGGGCGGGGTTGGGGGCGGGACAAAGTGGCGAGTAGATTTTTTGGTTATTTGTCAAGCCCTGGTTATGGTGATGATGTGATAATTCAGTCCACCCCCTCCTCACAACAAAGATACATGACCACCCATGTTCCCCTCTTGCTCCTCCGTTTGCTTTCACACAACCGTGCAGCCCCTAACTAAATTTGTGTGCAGGGGGATCACGGGAAGTGTAGTTCCGAAGTGAAGTGGGTGTCAGGGACATCGCATGTAGCATAGCTCCGGTCGCTACTACTTTCCGTGGGCCCTAACAGTATAATTCCTGCTCGGGACAGGCACTGGAGGGGTTAGATTTTCTAATGAGGGCCTAGTGTGTATTGCAGCCCTGGATATATTTACTGTATCCAGGGGCGCCTAGCAACAGCCTGAGGGTGTCGCCTGGGGGAGGATATGGTTGGGTCTGGATGTTTATTGCATATTCCCAGAATTTACAGCAGTCCTCATTCCCTGGAAGGTTACCTTAAGGCTTGAGGCTCATCTAGGTTTCCTTCTGGTACTCCTTCTGTATCCCCTAGTGGTATACAGGGTAGTTGTTATCACCCCACAGGGGACGAAAGAGACACACAGATTGCCAGTATATATCCTGGGGAATGTGCTTGTAACCCTGCCCCATAACAGGGCAGGTCTGATACTGATAGGCATCATACATTTTCATAAGACCCAACCAGTATCCTCCCCCAGGCTGACACCCTCAGGCTGTTGCTAGGTCTGCCCCTGGATACAGTAAATATATCCAGGGCTGCAATAGCACACTAGGCCCTCATTAGAAAATCTAACCCCTCCAGTGCCTGTCCCGAGCAGGAATTATACTGTTAGGGCCCACGGAAAGTAGTAGCGACCGGAGGCTATGCTACATGCGTATGTCCCTGACACCCAGCTTCACTTCGGAACTACACTTCCCGTGATCCCCCGTGCACACAAATTTAGTTAGGAGGCTGCACGGTTGTGTGAAAGCAAACGGAGGAGCAAGAGGGGAAGCAGTGGTGGTCATGTATCTAGTGTTGTGAGGAGGGGGTGGACTTGAATTATCACATCATCACCATAACCAGGGCTTGACAAATAAACCAAAAAATCTACTCGCCACTTTGTCCCGCCCCCAACCCCGCCCCTAGTCCCGCCCCCAACCCCGCTTTAAAATAAAATATATATATAAAATAAATGTAATACATTCCTGGTAAGAACAACATTCGTTTTTGACATAAGTTTATTTATTGTATTACATTATACTACAATTAGTCCTTGGTGTGTGTGTGTGCAGCCGCGGGGATCAGGTGAAGCGGGGACCAGGGAGAGAAGGGGGGAACACCCCCGCTACCACCTGCAGCCACGGGTGGGCAGTCAGCCACGGGGACCAGGGGCAGGAGACGGCGAGGGGCAGGAGACGGCGAGCAGCAGCACTCCCATTACTTACCCCTGCAGAGAAGGAAGGGCTCCATTCCGCGTCACGCCCTATTAGCCAATCAGCTAGGGGGATTTTTTTTTCAGAGTAAGGGAAAAGTAACTGGCCACCGGTCAATTTCCGTTCGCACCTGGCGAGTGGGCGACCGGGTATGTCGAGCACTGACCATAACCACCACCACCTAATGTTCAGATGGATAATTGAATGGACTAACTAGACAAGACTCTAGACCACCACAGATGCAGCGCGCAGAGTCCGGCGAAATAAGTCTCAAATTACAACAAGACATCTAATTTTTGGGTTGCCGGCTGATGATGTCACTCACGCACAGTTCAGGTTTGTATAACTTTCAAACTTCCCACTTTAAAGTGGGGAAGCTCTATGCTTTTCCTGTGTGGGTGGGGGGGATGGAGGGTGAGGAGAGGGTGGGGAGAGGGTGGGGAGAGGGTGGGGGGAGGGTAGGGAGAGACAGTGTGGGGGGAGCGAGAGTGTAGGGTGGGTGGGAGGAAGAGAATGGGGGGGAGGAAGAGGGTGGGGAGAGGGATGGAGAGGGTGGGGGGAGGTTTGGGAGTGATTAGAGAAAGGGTGGGGGGGGAAGAGAATGGGGGGGAGGAAGAGGGTGGGGGAGAGGGTGAGGAGAGGGATGGAGAGGGTGGGAGGAGGGTGGGGGAGAGGGTGGGGGGAGTTTTGGGAGAGAGAGAGAGTGGGTGGGGGGTGGTTTGGGAGAGAGGGTGGGTGGGAGGGAGAGAAAGGTTGGGGGGGAGGGAGAGAGAGGGTGTTTTTCTGCGTACAGACATCCGTCAGGAACTTCTAGGCCGTCAGGAATCTGAATGATAGTAGGTAGGCAGAGCACAGTACAATGACATCCAGGGCAGGATTGAAAAACATGAGGAAAAAATCCCAGGCAAACTCCGAAATAGACAGATCAATTTATTAGCAAGCTAATGCCTTAACAGGGACATCACAAACGCACCTACGCGTTTCGTGCAAGGGCACTTTATCAAGGAGTCAGGAATCTGAGTTTGGGCGTCAAGAATTGTATCCAAGATATCGAAGGAGTTGGCCGCAATGATAAATCTTGAGGGAAGGATTGGCTCTGGGACTTCATCAGACTTATCTTCAGACAGGAATTGTCGAGATAGAGCATCGGCTTTTAAATTCTTAGTACCAGGAATATAAGAAATTACATAAATAAATATTGAGAAAAAGAGAGCCCATCGAGCTTGACGGGAACCTAGGCGTCGAGCGCCTTCTATATACAATAAATTCTTGTGGTCAGTTAGAATCAGAATAGGCTTCTCGGTACCTTCAAGGAGATGTCTCCATTCTTGGAGCGCTAGTTTGATAGCCAGCAGTTCTCATTACCAACGTCATAGTTGATCTCGGCAGGGGAGAACTTCTTAGAAAAATAACCACATGGATGCAGCTGATCTTGAGAAGAACGTCTTTGAGAGAGCACTGCCCCAGCTCCGATGTCCGAGGCATCAACCTCCAACGTGAAGGGAAGAGAAGTGTCGGGGTGATGCAATATAGGGGCGGTGGTAAAAGCTCTTTTTAAGGACTCAAACGCAAGACACGCCTCCGCAGGCTAGGAGGTAGGATCGGCATCTTTCTTGGTCAAAGCAGTAATAGGAGCAACCACCGTGGAGAATGTATGTATAAACTTACGATAATAATTGACAAAGCCAAGAAATCGCTGGATGGCTTTAAGCGAAGTGGGCTTGGACCAATCTACTACCGCCTTCAACTTCTCAGGGTCCATAGTGAATCCTTTCTCTGAAATTATATAACCCAGGAAGGAAGTAGAATTTTGATGAAACATGCATTTCTCCATCTTGGCATAAAGGCGATTCTGGCGAAGACGAGAGAGTACAAGCTTGGTATGATGGATATGTTCCGACAAGGACTTAGAAAAATGAGAATATCATCAAGGTGCACAATGACAAATACATTGAGAACATGGAAGGGACAAAGGATAAGACTTGCCTTTAGGCAGAACAGCCCCAGGGATCAAATCTATTGGACAATCGAAGGGTCGAAGTGGGGGAAGAATTTCAGAACGGATCTTATCAAAAACATCTAGGAATTAGTGGTAAATTTCTGGAAGGGAACTCTTAGAGAGATCCGCAGTCTCCAGGCCGGCAAGAGAGAGAGAATTAGAGGATCATGAAGGAATGTATGGAGCAGACCATAGCACAGGTTGTTGATCAGTCCAGTCAAATACCGGATTGTGTATTTGTAACCAAGGGAGACCCAAGATTACCTGTATGGATGGGGAGTGGATTACATCCAGCGATATTTGAGGATCAGGAGTCAGGATCGCGGTCTCCAGGGAGATAAAGGCTGGCTAGAGCGGACGTCCATCTATGGCTTCAAGTCCTATAGGTGAGGATTTCCTTAGCATTGGCATCCGATTCTTGGTAGCAAAGTCCTGGTCCACAAAGTTTCCCCCAGACCCAGAGTCGATAAAGACCAAGGCAGAAACATGAAAATCTGTACCCTCCAACATAATAGGTAAAATAATTATCTTTGATAATCTTTTCATAGAAGAGGGGAGAGAAGTAACAGTACCCAATGAGATCCCCTCATACCTTATTGGGCACTGGCGTTTTCCCTGACGCATGGGAAAGCGATCGGCCACATATCCAGATAACCCACAGTAGAGGCATAATCCTTCAAACCTCCGACGCTGTTTCTTCGCAAAAGACAGCTGATGGCTACCCAATTGCATGGGTTCGGATGTATCAGAAACTGGAACATAAGAATGAGAAGTAGGAGGAGGAAAAAACATAGTGACAGATGTACGTGGACAATGGCGTTCATTTTGTCTTTCCTGTAGGCGTTGGTCTACTCTTATACAGGTAGCAATCAGGTCCTCCAGAGCAGTAGGTCTCTCACGTGCGGCCAGTTGATCCTTTAGGGTTCAGAGAGGCCTTGCCAGAAAGCTGCAGTCAGGGCCTCGTTGTTCCAGCCGGTCTCTGCTGCCACGGTCTGGAATTCGAGGGCGTACCTCGCCACTGACCGGTGACCCTGTGATATATGAAAAAGGGAGGAAGCAGCAGTAATCTTACGACCGGGGGTATCAAAAACCTGCTGAAACTCCTTCTTGAATGGAAAAAAATTCTGAGTGAGTTCAGGTTGTAATTCCCATATGGGAGATGTCCACGCCAGTGCATCTCCGGTCAATAAAGCAATAATGTAAGCCACCTTTGATCTGTCAGTAGAAAAGCGAGAGGGAGTTAATTCAAATTGAATGTCACATTGGTTTAGAAAACCTATGCACCCAAGAGGTTCCCCTGCGTTCTGATTGGGCGTTGGCAGACGTGGTTCCTGCAGTGAGGGCTTTGAAACTACTTTCAAAGTGGCAAGGACAGGTATAAACAATCCACATGCACAGATCTCTACTGACCTTACCACCCCTTATGTTAACCTCCCAGCCTTTATTCAATTTACTTATATTTTCTATTATGGCACCCCTCCTAGCCCTCTCGCACTATTTCCATTGTATCACGGCATAAGATGTATAATGGTAGTCCGCTTACAACAGATTTGTACAATCACCACGAACCATCTAATTAACCCTTCAAAACATCACTAGAACGCAATGCCCACTGATAATACCGTGGTAATGTCCGACGCGGTACAAAACACCAGTGGGGCAAAATTGCTTGAACAATGAAACGTCGCTTAAATTGCTCCTCATGTTAACAAAGTGGCGATTGTTATACGCAGCGACACTTTGATAAACTGCATAATAATTCGGAGGCGGCGCCCCCATATATGGTTGGGAGGGGGGGGGGGGGGGGGGGGGGGAGCCAAATGAGAAAGGCACAGTCTCGGGAGTGGGCATAGGTACTGAAGTGAAGCGGTTGAGTCTTCCCGTTATCCGGTTATCTCACATACAAGAAATTCTTCCCCCCGGTATGGGGCTCATCATGCATATGTCTTCTTCCTCTTGTGTTGAACCTGATCGCGGGCACCTTAAGAGCTTAGGTCATGCAGGCCAGAGGGGTTTTTGTTTTCCCATGTTCCGTGGGTGTTTCTTTCTCATGCCCTTAGGAGTATGGGTGGTGACCGGCTTGTTGAAAGTTCCACGCTTTCCTTTTATGTGGGGCTTCCCGATGGTAGGCTACACCTGCCATTCCTGTCATCGACCAGCTTCCATGCACGCACAAATAAAATAAAAATTGCTATGGACTTCTACGCCTACAGAATAATGATACGACATGGATCACACAACCACACTTTAAATTGTCGGCAACGTTTTCATCAGATTATTGTTGACATGTATGCAAAATTGAGACTGAGCGTCTTCTCTTCATTCGTTTAAATTAAAAAAAACTGTGTGTCGATCAATACATACATCTCAGGGATGCTTGTGTCAACGATGGTACGTTCACAATATTGGAAAAATGATGATTCACACCTGCTACATTCACCGGAAGCCCTCGACATGCACGGATATGCGCAAGATGCCATGTCATATGTTTGTGCATATGGACGTCCAGACTCTTTATTACCTTTACATGTAATCCAGCGAGGCCCCAGATTAAAGAACAACTTTCATTTGGACAAGCACCCAGTGATCGCCTGACTTAATAGCCAGAGTCTTCAGACAAACTAATTAAATTAATGAACATCATGACAAAGAGTCAATTTTTGGAGAAACAAGATGCTGGATGTACTCTATTGAGTGACAAAGTGATGGTGCAAAAACAGGCGCTAAACACTGAAAGTGACTCCTAATTTAAAGTGACAAGATTGAAAATACAATAAATCAAAAGTGAAGGTGATTTGGTGACTTAATAGTGCCAAATAATGTGGTAAATTTAAACGTTGCAACTCCCTGCTCGAACCCTCTGGCAGGGACGGTCTCACTGTCCCAAAGAGTAGATAACGTTTTCTCACAACCAGGGTGAGATGTAGGAAAAACAACAGAAAACAGCACTAAGTGCAGACAGAAAACGTATGTGTGAGTCAATTCACAGGATGTCTTGGCTCGTATGTGCAGCCTACTCACAAGATGAGGTGGTATATGGGCAACAACAGGTGGCTGGAATATATGCAATCTTTTTAAAGGTTCTAAAAAATGCGCACGTACAATAACATTGTATTAAACAGCATGCAGAGTGATCAGGCAGCTGAGCGGGGTGAGCCCACCGGAACACGAACGTGGTGGCGGGGTGAGCCACGGCACTATTCGATCTATCCTCTATTCACAAACAAGTGATGAAGCTGTTTTAATACAATTTTATTGTAAGTGCACATTTTTAGAACCTTTATAAAAGATTTACCTTTATACCATTGTGTCCTTGTCTTGCCTTGCCCTGTCTAGTTTCCTGCAGTTAACCCTTTGTGTACCGAACCGGCTTGTTGGGGACTCTCTCTGTGCTCTTGACACCTGGCGTACGGACTTCAACTACGTGTACCTGTCCACCCCTTGACTCTTGGCTTACGACTCCAACTACGTGCATCTCTCCATCCCAGACCTTTGGCTTACGGACATCTACTACGTGTATCTCTCCAACCCACGGACACCGGCAAGTATCAGTTTATCCTTTCCCTCATACCCAGACCCAGCAACGCTGATAAACAACCTTCTGGAAAAGCCCCCGCTACTGTGGGTGCGTGGCATAGTCCTTCCCACCTCAGTGCCGGGTCAGGTCACGTTTGTGGGCTCGCGCACAGCTTACAGTATGCTCAGCCCAACAAACATTGACCCCCTGAGGTGGGCCAAGGCATGACTGCCATTACGGAGCCCTTCCAGTACTTAGACACACAACTTTCTGAATTAACCCAGAAATTAGCCGAAGTCACTTTGTTACAAACTCAGTCTCAAATCATTAGGCCAGCAACCTTAACTGCTTCTGCCCCAATGGGAAATATGCAGCAGGCGGAGAAGAAAACAGCGTGGAGTTTGAAGGATTATGCCTCTACTGTGGGTATTCTGGACATGTGGCCGATCGCTTTCCCATGCGTCAGGGAAAACGCCAGTGCCCAATAAGGTATGGGGGATCTCATTGGGTACTGTTACTTCTCTCCCTCTTCTATGAAAAGATTATCAAAGATAATTATTTTACCTATTATGTGGAGGGTACAGATTTTCATGTTTCTGCTTGGTCTTTATCGCTCTGGGTCTGGGGGAAACTTGTGGACCAGGACTTTGCTACCAAGAATCGGATTCCAATGCTAAGGAATCCTCACCTATAGGACTTGAAGCCATAGATGGACGTCCGCTCTAGCCAGCCTATCTCCCTGGAGACGCGATCCTGACTCCTGATCCTCAAATATCTGGATGTCATCCATCCCCATCCGTACAGGTAATCTTGGGTCCTTGGTTACAAATACCCAATGGTATTTGAATGGACTGATAACAACTGTACATGGTCTGCCCATTCATTCCTTCATGATCCTAATTCTCTCTCTCTTGCCGGCCTGGAGACTGCGGATCTCTAAGAGTTCCCTCCAGAAGTTACCAATAATTCCTAGATGTTTTGATAAGATCCGTTCTGAAATCTTCCCCCACTTCGACCCTTCGATTGTCCTATAGATTTGATCCCTGGGGCTGTTCTGCCTAAAGGCAAGTCTATCCTTTGTCCCTTCCATGTTCTCAATTATTTGTCATTGTGCACCTTGATGATATTCTCATTTTTCTAAGTCCTTGTCGGAACATATCCCTCATACCAAGCTTGTACTCTCTCGTCTTCGCCAGAATCGCCTTTATGCCAAGATGGAGAAATGCATGTTTCATCAAAATTCTACTTCCTTCCTGGGTTATATAATTTCAGAGAAAGGATTCACTATGGACCCTGAGAGTTGAAGGCGTAGGTAGTAGATTGGTCCAGCCCACTTCGCTTAAAGCCATCCAGCGATTTCTTGGCTTTGTCAATTATTATCGTAAGTTATACATACATTCTCCACGGTGGTTGCTCCTATTACTGCTTTGACCAAGAAAGATGCCGATCTACCTCCTAGCCTGGGAGGGTGTCTTGCGTTTGAGTCCTTAAAAGAGCTTTTACCACCGCCCCTATATGCATCAACCCGACACTTCTCTTCCTTCACGTTGGAGGTTGATGCTCGGACATCGGAGCTGGGGCAGGTGCTCTCTCAAAGACGTTCTCTCAAGATCAGCGCATCCATGTGGTTATTTTTCTAAGAAGTTCTCCCCTGTCGAGATCAACTATGACGTTGGTAATGAGAACTGCTGGCTATCAAACTAGCGCTCCAAGAATGGAGACATCTCCTTGAAGTACCGAGACGCTATCTGATTCTAACTGACCACAAGAATTATTGTATATAGAAGGCGCTCGACGCCTAGGTTCCCATCAAGCTCGATGGCTCTCTTTTTCTCAATATTTAATTATGTAATTTCTTATATTCCTGGTACTAAGAATTTAAAAGCCGATGCTTATCTCGACAATTCTGTCTGAAGATAAGTCTGATGAAGTCCCAGAGCCAACCTTCCCTCAAGATTATACATTGCGGCCAACTCCTTCGATATCTTGGATACAATTCTTGACGCCCAACTCAGATTCCTGACACTTATAAAGTGCCCTTGCACGAAACGCGTAGGTGCGTTGTGTGGTCCTGTTATGGCATTAGCTGCTAATAAATTGATCTGTCTATTTCGGAGTTTGCCTGGGATTTTTTCCTCATGTTTTTCAATCCTTCCCTGGATGTCATTGGACTGTGCTCTGCCTACCACTATCATTCAGATCTTAGACGTTCCTATTTACAGAAGCCTACGAAGCGACACTCGCCCCCGCCCATGATCCCCCTACCTCCAAACCCACCCCCGCCCACCACCAACCCCTCTCATCCAAACTCCCCCCACACCAACCCAACAACCTTCACCCCACCCACCCTCCACCATCCATCCCTCCCACCCTCCCACCCGTCTCCATTCTCTCCCCACCTCTTCCTCCCCACACCCTAACCTCCACCCACACGTCTCTCCCTCCCCTACCCCCCCCCCCACTCCCCCCCCTCCCCCACCCCTCTCTCCCACCTCCCCCACCCTCATCCCCACCCCCACACAGGAAAAGCATAGAGCTTCCCCACTTTAAAGTGGGAAGTTTGAAAGTTATACAAACTGAACTGTGCGTGAGTGACCTCATCAGCCGGCAACCCAAAAATTAGATGTCTTGTTGTAATTTGAGACTTATTTCGCGGACTGCGCGCTGATCTGTGGTGGTCTAGAGTCTTGTCTAGTTAGTCCATTCAATTATCCATCTCAATTAGGTGGTGGTGGTTGGTCAGTGCTCGACATACCCGGTCGCCCACTCGCAGGTGCGAACAGGAAATTGACCGGTGGCCAGTTACTTTTCCCTACTCTGAAAAAAAAATCCCCCTAGCTGATTGGCTAATAGGGCGTGACGCGGAATGGAGCCCTTCCTTCTTGCAGGGTAAGTAATGGGAGTGCTGGCTCGTCTCTGCCCTCGCCGTCTCCTGCCCCTGGTCCCCGTGGCTGACTGCCCACCGTGGCTGCAGGTGGTAGCGGGGGTGTTCCCCCCTTCTCTCCCTGGTCCCCGCTTACCTGATCCCCGCGGCTGCCACACACACACACAAGGACTAATTGTAGTATAATATACAATAAATAAACTTATGTCAAAAACGAATGTTGTTCTTACCAGGAATGTATTACATTTATTTTATATATATATTATTTTAAAGCGGGGTTGGGGGCGGGACTAGGGGCGGGGTTGGGGGCGGACAAAATGGCGAGTAGATTTTTGGTTTATTTGTCAAGCCCTGGTATGGTGATGAGTGATAATTCAAGTCCACCCCCCTCCACACAACACTAGATACATGACCACCACTGCTCCCCTCTGCTCCTCGTTTGCTTTCACACAACCGTGCAGCCTCCTAACTAAATTTGTGTGCACGGGGGATCACGGAAGTGTAGTTCCGAAGTGAAGCTGGGTGTCAGGGACATGCGCATGTAGCATACCTCCGGTCGCTACTACTTTCCGTGGGCCCTAACAGTATAATTCCTGCTCGGACAGGCACTGGAGGGGTTAGATTTTTAATGAGGGCCTAGGTGTGCTATGCAGCCCTGGATATATTTACTGTATCCAGGGGCGGGGCTAGCAACACCTGAGGGTGTCAGCCTGGGGGAGAATACTGGTTGGGTCTATGAAAATGTATGATGCCTACAGTATCAGACCTCCTGTTATGGGGCAGGGTTACAAGCACATTCCCCAGGATATACTGGCAATCTGTGTGTCTCTTTCGTCCCCTGTGGGTGATAACAACTACCCTGTATACCACTAGGGGATACAGAGAGAGTACCAGAAGGAAACTAGATGAGCCTCAAGCCTAAGGTAACCTTCAGGAATGAGGACTGCTGTAAATTCTGGGAATATGCAATACATCACTTGAACCATCCAAAAGTGTGATTTACTGCTTGGGATGAGAGGTGTGTCAGCATGGGCCATCCTGCAGACACAGGATCCTCGCTGACGGAGGCGCTGCCAACAGAGAATAAGCCCTGAAACCTGTCTGATTCTCCCCACACCATCGCGGAGCAACTCAGAGCCCTCCTGTTGCCTCACAGGTAACACAGCACTGGAAAACTACAGGTAGCGACCCCATCTCACAGAGGGTAGGTGGGGTAAAGGTGCTACACATAGTAATGTATTGCAATGGTGCCTTACTACTCATGCGCTTTAAAAAGAGGCTTGGTACCATAGTGATGATTGGCAAAGTTCGGCAGCATGATTGATTTGGGCAGAGCCCATTGGTGTAATGGTAACTAAGGCACAGGTCTAAGAATGAGGAAACCAAACTATGCAAGACAACGTGACTGGAATAAAATACATCATTGAATGAAATGAGCGAGATTGGATTTAGACATAGAGAAAGGAATTGAATACATGTCAACATTTGACAATAAGTCATGTTGTTGGATTGTGAAGGAAGACCCCAAGTGTTTCTATTAATGTAAGTTAACATTTGTGTTTGCTGCCTTTATTTTGATGGTGCTGCTGCCCTTCCCCTCTATAGATTATATGGGGAAATGTGGCATCTTTGGCAGTTTCAGCCCCCACCCTAGTAATTGTAGTTGTTGTTTTGCTCTGTGTATTTTGCTGCTGCAGATGTCACTAAATAAGTTTCTGATTATTTTAAGGGCTATTAGTGTCCACCTAAAGTTAAGAATAATGATGCAGCAGTGCCACACCTATTGATTTGGACTTAACTCACCAAATATATTTAAGGGACGCCACAAAAACATAAGATAACAGAAATATCTCGAGTTGAAACCTGTGATCAGATCATGTGTTAAATCCAAGTCCCAGAATACAGGTTATTTCAAAGCAACACTGCCACATGTGGTTCTTGTTTGAATGGCAGATATGAAATATTTGGTGCCTTTAGCTTCATTTTGTGAATTGTTTTGCTTCCGAGACCACCAAACCGATGGTTTTACACGTCATCATGTGTGGTTATATTTATGGCCAAACGATAAAAACAGAATGTGATAAATATTTGCGATTTACAGTTCTGACAAAATTATCACAAAACCACTTAAAACTGCTACTGAAATCTGATGGAACAAATGTTGCTTGGTCTTGTTTTTTACTAAAAGTTGCAATCCCTGATAACAGATGAACATTGTAACAATTAATTAAAGTAACACCTCAAACCTATTACCAGCTAAACTGATTTCTAAATGAATGTTAAAAATATTTAACCAACCAAAGAATATGAGAAATATCACTTGCTGCTCTCAGTAAAACCTTTTTTTTTTTTTTTAATAAGTAAAACTGAATAAACATGTTCGACAAACGATTAAAAAGCCCACTTTATATATGCAATAAGTATGCTCGTATCTAACGCTTGCAGCAAACACGGATTGCATTGTCTGTATGTTAACTAACCACAAACTGCACTAGAACATGCCCCATATCAGATGTATTATATACCAAGCAGTGTTAAGGGATCCTTTAATGCACCATGTGTCTGAGAAATGTACATATAATCTGTATTTTAGTGAAGCTCGAAAAATAAATAAGGAAAAATAATCGCATTGTATTAATACCAAATTCCGCTTCGTGAGCACGGATCCAATTCTAACTGCGTCAACTGTGGTAGCGGCAGAACTGAGATTAACTGAATGGGAGTCTCTGCGATTTGTACTTTGTCTGCGGGTCTTCCGCTGGTTATGTAACATACAAGTATAGCACCACAGGGCTGGGTAGGAAGCGCTAAAATGCGAAACAGCCATCACATGCTTTGCACACCTTACAGAAAGTATCACCATGCTATATACTGCAAATCTTTCAGTACAGCTCAGAATGAAAGCTACAAAACAAAAAAATTAAGCGTGCATTAAGTGCAATGTCATTAGACACAATTTGCATGTGATACTGTCTTTTATCCCGAACAGATTAAATATGAGAATTATAACTTTTATATTGGTAAGGGGGGCTCCTTAGAAGAGCCTTTGTGTTTGTAGGTGGGTGATCAGATCAGGGTTACTTGGCGCTGGTGTACTTGGTGAACAGCCTT
>WSYH01012326.1:0-18990 GCA_036426205.1 Ascaphus truei | reverse complement strand
CAGAACACCAACAGGAATGAACTCCTAACTTTAGGCAGTGCTGTGTCTTATATCACCTCCAGAAAACAGACACACTCTGGGTCACTAAGGGTGGACACAAAGCATGTTGTCACTTCCTTTGGGACATATGACACTTCACAAGGGTTTGAGGGCAAACCTCCATGATTGTTGCTGGCAATCCTGCATACTTACCAGGTTTACTGCCAGCATGAGAAAGAGATATGTACACCAATTTTACACATGGCTACATTCTCCCCCTGGTGGAACCCAACATCCCGGCTGGGATCTAAATTTGCGGAACCTTCCTTCAGGTAGCACTGCAAAACACAACAATACATTATTACAGTACATATCTTCATCATAACATAATAACAGCTACATCCTAACTTAGATGTGTAATAACCAGGATTACTCCCTGCTGAAGTATCAATTACTGGTACTACCATACCCTCTTAAGGTGGCCTGCGCACAGCATGGTCCACTGGGTTTAGAGCAGCAATGCTATAACACTCTGGGTGACATACTGGATACCCACAATCAGCCCATAACTCTGGCATGGATGCTAGTGGACTGAGAGGATCATGCCCATACACTTCCTTAAGGCATCTCCTGCAAGCTATCTTTTCTGCTGTCTCAGTATACCAATTTTCATCTGATACTTCCTCGTCATCAGAACTATATCTCCTATCCTCATCAGTGGAACCCATCTCAAACTCAATATCTCCCTCCCATGGATGGTGGAAATAAAGCAAAGCTTTTAGGCAATTCCTAGCAACTCTTGCTGACACTGAAGGCACATAGGGTTTTACCCGGGCAACAGGCACAATAGGAACAATATTACCCAAATCCCCAGAAGACACTCCCGATGTCCCTGTGAACCTAGAATTGGACCCAAGGCGCTTAGGCCTACATTTTATATTAGCATTGCAATCAGTATTACTCGTACAAGATGACTCTTTTCTCCTATGCATTTCCCTCCCCGCTCCCTCATCGGATGTAAAGCGATGAGGACCCCAGTCCAGGTTCTCCCCAGTCCGTTCATCAGCGCTACCCCGTGACTCCCCAGACAACCCTTGGCTAGACTGGGACCCAGATGAGGAAGTGACAGGGGCAGGCTGGAGGTTGGGCATAGGGAAACACTGTCGGCAGACGCGGGGCTACGACCCGCAACTTCTCGCTACCTTGACCGGTACCATCGGACTGGCACTCCGGTTCACTCGCCTCCTTACTCCCAGGCTTCCGCAGGGCCTGCCAGCTCTTCCCGGACCAAGGCGACCTGGTACAGCTGCTTGGCCGCGAGGACGCAGCCATCTTCCATCCGGTTCCGCTGTGCCCACTGGAAATGATGTCATGGATCTCGTGGGACTCACCGCCATATTGCGTTGGGTTCCCCACCGGAACCTCTTCCTTCAGAACGACGTCCGCCGCCGGAAGTGAAGGTCCTGCTCTCCGCTCCGCTCGGGCCTGGGCTAGGCCTTCTTTCGCCGTCGCCACCACTGGTGCCTGGGGAGGGCAAGGATGTCGCTTACCGCTCCGTCGGCTCGGGATGGTTCCTCCTCCGCCGTCCGCTCTGCCAGTCACCACGGCCGTGGGACTCCGCCTCTTGGGTTGTTTCTGCACCGGCGACGCGAGACTCCACTCCGCCGCAACACAGGTAATTGCCGGTTCTTTCCCAGCACCCCGTAGTGGTCCGCCGGTAGGCGCGTCACCACCGTAGTCGGAGTCGCCTGTTCCTCATCCGAGGAGTCGAACTCCGATTCAGGGAGTGGCACTCCCGTTGGGGACCGGCGGTGAGGTTCCGGGTTCTCACCGCGTTTGTAGGCCCCTTTCTCTTCAGGCTCTGTTCTGATCATTAGGAGCGATCCCCATTCTCCGGGATCAACTGTTTCTTGCTTGACCAAGGGCGAGGCTTCAGCCGTCAGCTTGGCTGTGTCCGCTCCCGCCTCCACGGTCTGCTCTGGAACGAAGGGCTGCACGGCCCCTAGGTAGTGGATGCCACATTGGGGGCACCTAGACGTTGTGCTGGCTTCTCCACCGGGCAACCTGCACTGCATGCACAGGCACCGCAATGTCTCTTTGTCCCCAGCCTTGACTACAAGGAAGCCTCCTGGCAATGAATAGGGATATACCCCAATGTCCATCTCATACTTTGTAGTGCTGGTTACGGGAGACACTTTGCACAGTGGTCTCTCCTGTTCACCAGCTCCTCGCAACTGTGAGACAGGAAGCTCACATCCAGCTCCTCCCTCAGACAACTCGGGTCTCGCTTGGCAGAGATAGAGACCCCTCCCCCTGGTGAATATTAGGGGAGGGTCCCACAGATTCACGTTATGGCCCATAATTGGCTCTGAGCCTGTCACAGTCCATGAGGGCGTGGCCACAGCTTTTGCGCCATACCTCCCAGCAGGGTGGGGTTTTCCTTTTGGCGCCAATCCCGGCCAACTTTCTGCAATTTTAGCATTTGCAGTATTTTCTGCACTCGACCCACACGGACTCCCAGGGAAGCGGGAGCCGCCATCTTGGTTCGATCTGCAATCCATATTAGCAGCAGTTGTAACTTGAGTAGTAATCACCGCCTGGCAATCAGATACTCCCTCAGCATTCTCACACTTAATCGCAATGTCCTCACAGCTATCCTCCAGGGTTGCACCCCGGGAATTTAGGTAGGACAAGAAAGGCGCGGCAACAGCTTTGGCGCCACTCCATAGCAGGCTCGCAAAAGTCGTCTCCGCTGCTTGCTCTTCACCCGCACACACGCCATGTGCGCTCTCTCCATCAGCCTCCGTCCGCCATTTTGGACCTTCCGCGCCGCGCGGATCCTCCATTCTTGCGGATGTCATTTCGTTGCTGTACGTGGTTATTGTACATGGAGCTCCTCTCTGCGGGGCAGCTGCCACACCGATACAATAAAGTTGCCCTGTGCATCACCTTGTGTACCTAATGTAGGTCTGACTCGTGTTTGCACTACCTCAGGCTAGGCTCACTCTTTCTGTGTCTGCTGTATCTCCTTCCACCCAGTCGGTGCTCCCTTCGGTGTGTGGTCTGGAAGGGGCTAGAGTACTCTGGCTCTTCCATGCAGTACTTGGGCGTCTACCTACATTTGGCTAGCCTAGCGCAGACCCTCTCCAGAATTCCTGACCTCGTTAACAGGCTATCCCTTCAGGCATCCTACCACTAGCATTACGTCAAGGTGACTAGGACAGCTATAGCCCCTCTCCAGACCCACTAACTCCTCTCATGTTCCAAGGTCGTCCCTGCGGTCTAACAACTCCATCAGCTCCCCTGACTACCCCTGTGTTCCGTCCCAACACAGCACAAAGTGGCAGCATACACTCTCCCTGTTTCCCAGTGTGCCCAGCAAAAGCCTGTCCCATTGACAGGTCTCTCAGCAGCGCCTCCAAATGTAACGGGTATTCTATATGGCCTGACCCCCCCAATCTCATATTGGCCCATGTGGTCTAACCAACCCCCATTACATGGTCGTGTCTGGTGGTGCACCTGTTGGCAACAGGATTACTGAGTCTCCCGCATGATGGTATATGGGGATTGTCAACCCAGACAGGTAGCTGAGGTAGTGTGTGCGAGTCCTACCTATTTCCAGTGCAGCGCCTCCACCTCATCAGGATCCCTGCGTCCGCATGGGGATTGTTCTGATGAGGAACTTCTCTGTGGTGCCTTTCTCTGCAGAGTAATTCCTGACTCATATATGAGGGTATTTTTTATCAAGGACATCTTTATTGATCTTGTATGGGCAAGCTGCCCCTCACAGCAAGCAGCTCAGCTGCTCATCTCTCTGCTGCACTCCATTAGGAAGGTTCCTTCTCCTCTAATAGAGTTGCTCTCCACCTCTCCTCTCAAGGAGATTCACCAGCTTGTCTGTCTGCTTTGAGCTGCACAGACTCACAGCTATTGCATCAGACACTGCAACACTGTTGCAGACCTCCACGTGCCTCTCACTGAACAGAGTCAGAACACCAACAGGAATGTTGCTGGCAATCCTGCATACTCACCAGGTTTACTGCCAGCATGAGAAAGAGATATGTACACCAATTTTACACATGGCTACATAAGTAAAGAGTCATTTGAGTAGGCCCCCTTTATTCGTGTGAGGAGATCGGCGGAGAATGTGACGCCCAAAAAATTTCTTTTTGGAAGAATAGTTTCTTCTTGCTCTTTGTCTGAACTATGATTAGGAAAGGACCGTGACAAGGCGTCGGCTTTCCCATTCTTGGAGCCAGGGCGGTATGAGATGTGGAACTGAAATCTTGCAAAGAAGAGAGCCCATCTGGCTTGTCGCGCAGACAGTCTCTTTGTGGATCGAATGAATTCTAAGTTCCTGTGATCCGTAAAGGCCGTAATTGGGTGATTAGCCCCCTCCAGTAGATGTCTCCACTCAGTGAATGCAATTTTTATAGCCAAGAGTTTTTTGTTTCCGATGTCATAATTTCGTTTAGCTGTTGACATTTGGTATGAATAAAAGGCACATGGATGAAGGAGCATCTTGGGTCCAATTCTTTGTGACAGAATGGCACCAACAGCTGAGTCGGATGCATCCACTTCCAAGATGAATGGTAATTCTGGATTTGGATGGATGAGGATAGGGGCAGATGTGAAGTGTGACTTCAATTGTTCGAATGCCGCATCCGCTTTAGGAGACCATTTCCGTGTGAGTTGGGTGATTGGGGCAATAATGCCAGAGAAATTTTTAATAAAACGTCTATAGAAATTGGCAAAACCCACAAATCTCTGAATGTCCTTTTCATTTCGAGGGATTGGCCATTCCACCACGGCTTGAATCTTGCCTGGGTCCATACTCAAACCCTCGGGAGAGATGATGTAACCAAGAAATTGCATGCTGGTTTTTTCGAATTCACATTTTTCTAACTTGATGTACAATTTGTACTTACGGAGACGCTCAAGGACAATTCGGACATGTCTCTGGTAATCCATGATGTTATCTGAGAAGACTAGGATGTCATCCAGGTATGCCACTACGAATTGGTCCAATAACTCTCGGAGGACATCATTGATTAAATTCTGGAAGGTAGCAGAGGCATTACAGAGTCCAAAAGGCATCACCAGATATTCATAGTGCCCATAACGGGTTCGGAAGGCTGTTTTCCATTCGTCACCGGGTCGAATGCGGACCAAATTATACGCTCCTCTGAGATATTATTTGGTAAAGATTTTGGCTGACCGAATTCTTTCCAATAGTTCAGGAATCAGAGGTAATGGGTACCTGTTCTTCACCGTAATCTTATTTAGTTCCCAATAGTCAATGCAGGGGCGTAGAGAACCGTCTTTCTTTCCCACGAAGAAGAGAACAGCGCCTGCTGGAGAAGTAGAGGGTCGGATAAAACCCTTTGATAGGTTCTCCTGTAGATAGTCATTGAGGACCTTCAATTCCGGTTCTGAGAGGGAATAGATTCTTCCAAACGGAATGGCAGCACCCGGTAATAATTCAATTGGACAGTCATAAGAGCGATGTGGGGGAAGCTTATCCGCGTTCTTCTTGTCACACACATCTAAAAACTCAGAGTAAGGAGCCGGCAGAAGATTTTTTTGAGACGAGGAAATCTTTTGTATTCCTGCACACTCTGGTATAGGAGTCTTAGGTAAACAGGCTAGCTGACAGTGCTCCGAGGGAAACGTGAGGGTTTTGTCTTCCAGTCAATTAGTGGATTATGGATCATGAGCCATGGAATTCCCAGAATCACTGGAAACAAAGGTGATGGAATGAGACCAAATGAAATCTTCTCCTGGTGATTGGGCTCCATGATTAGTGTTAAGTTACTGGTTTCATGGGTAACAGGTCCAGAGCTCAAGGGAGAACCGTCAACGACTTCCATCCTTTCTGGCGATTCCTTGGCTACAAATGATACCGAATTGTTCTTGGCAAATTCTATGTCCATAAAATTCCCTGCCACCCCTGAGTCAACCATTACTGTGGTTGAGAAACGATGTGTTCCTTCCTCGATTATAATAGGAACCAGGAGGTGAGGGTGTAGCAAAGGTCTTTCCCTTGAGAAGCAGAGAAAACAGTCTTTGAAATAGCGTGCAGCTGATTTCTCCTAGGGCTCTGGAAAGAAGACCGCCTGGACTTGTTTGGGCAATCAGCGAGATAGTGCCCATCGTTTCCGCAATATAAACAGAGATCTTCAGTTCGGCGTTTATTCCTTTCCCCGGTTGTGATGGATCCCCGCAATGTATTTACTTGCATCGGCTCCTCCTCAGTCTCCCTGGAACGTCTTGGCGTACTGACATCTCTAAACCCGTGGTTGCTTGGCATGAACCCCTGTCTCTCCAATCGTCTTTCCGTAAGCATGCGATCAATTTGGATGCATAAACGGACAAAGTCCTGGAATCTCTCTGGGGGCTCCACCCGGGCTAGTTCGTCTTTAACTTGCTCCGAGAGACCCTGCCGAAAATGATTTTTCTGCACGGCCTCATTCCAATCAGTATCGTTAACCCATCTGCGGAATTCAGCGGCGTACTCAGCTGCCAAGTGTCTTCCTTGACGAAGATTGTTCAGAGTTGCCTCAGCGGTTGCACTACGATTTGACAACTGACGTGTGTCCACGCCCAAACCGGACGCTCACCCAATGAGCGTAAACAAGACGCATATTGTTTATAATATGTTATCAAACATGCCTTAAATAATTCAGTGAATGAGCATTTGTAAACATTCATATGCGTACAAAGACATACTTGAATGTTTGCAACCATCTCTACATGATCATTCATACACTATACATGAAAAAGTATGCATTAAACACCACAACATCACAAAATAGTTTACTGAAGGTTGTTATTTATTTAGGTTTTGCCTTTTGAGAGCGAGTCACAGGCCTGCTTGTTGGCTGTTGTGATCGCCTTCTCCCTGTGCCATGTACTCTCGGTTTCAGTGTAGCACTTGTTGTGGGCTGTGGCGCTGGTTCAGGTGCACTTGTTGTGGGCTGTGGCACTGGTTCAGGTGCACTTGTTGTGGGCTGTGGCACTGGTTCAGTGGACTTGTTGTGGGCTGTGGCACTGGTTGAGGGGCACTTGGTGTGGGCTGTGGAACTGGTTGAGGGGCACTTGGTGTGGGCTGTGGCACTGGTTGAGGGGCACTTGGTGTGGGCTGTGGCACTAGTTGAGGGGCACTTGGTGTGGGCTGTGGCACTGGTTCAGCACTTAAGATACATTGCAACCATGGTGGAGCAGTTTCTTCTGTGTGTGTTTATGTCTTCTTCCAAAAGCTGGTGATTTGTAATTGTTGACCAATCTTCCATTTGCGTGTCTCATTTGTAGGTGTCGGTTCCATATTTGGAACAGATGATGTAAACGGTTGGATGTTGACAGGGACCTGCACAGAAGTGACATCAAGTGTACAGAACCATCCTGAAGTGGGGAATGAAGAACTGATGGGTCTGGAGAAAAATACCACCACGTAAAGATCCATCCTCTGATGGGTTATACTGGAATTCGTGCTCTCTTGCTGTACTCCTAAACTGATTGGCTTGGCTTACATTCAGATCTAGTGCTTGTAATGTGTGGTTCAAATTTTGGAGTTCTTTAGGAACTTGTATGATGACATTTTTTATTTGTGTCATTTCTGATATCCTCCTTTCATGCATCCTTTCCTGCAGTGACATCATCCTTTCATGCATTGCGATAATTTCTGAATGGCGATGATTTTCTTCACCCAAGATTCGTTCTTCCGTAGCTGCAATTGCTGAGAAAGTGTCATGAGCAGGAGGACTTGAATGCTGTGTTAATCCAGTAGTGTCAACAACTTCATGGTCACTTGAGTCAATTTGTCCGTGATCGGAAACATCTGGTTCTAAAAATAAAAACATAAATGATCAACTCACATGGAACATTAACATTGTTTTATGCAATAATGATAGTTGTTCTGATAGTGGAACACATTAAATGTTGACATATAATGTTTAATTTATGAAAAATACATTTTTTAATATTTTGCCCACAATTACGTGTCGACTCAGTGTGAATGATGAATGAATGAAAGATTGTTGTTACATCACAACTCCGAGTTTCTACTTGAAAACGCACACAATACATGTTGTGTAATGAAACCGTACATCTCCTCTGTGTCATTAACTATTCATAAGTTTATCACATGTGAAACTCACATCTTTGAAACAATGTAATTAGCCATGGCAATGTACACATTATATGGTGTGTACGTCAAACACTCACCTTCCATTCTTGGACATTGATGAGGCAGGTGAGGACACGTGTTCTGTCTGAGCTGGCACAGGTGACACAGGAGCTGGCACAGGTGACCCAGGAGCTGGAACAGGTGACCCAGGAGCTGGCACAGGTGACACAGGAGCTGGCGGAGCAAATATAGAAGAAAAAAAACAGAACTTTATGTGAATTATGTACACATGACAGTATCTGTAGTGAGAGTACTGATGTAAAAATATCATCATTAATTAACGATACAAAAATCAAATGCTTAGGTCGATCTGTACATTATCCATCTTAACCCAAATGTACATGTTAACATGATGAAGATACATATTTTGGACAGCATACAACTTACATAGAATGTTAATGCAGATATGTATGAAGGTATGTGTACTACTATTCACTGGTGTGTTCTACATACACTGCATACTGTATGTTAGCCATTATTAGAGCCACAATAAGTGACATCACTGACATGAATGAAAACAATACTCTATGCTTACAATTCTGCACATAATTGTTTAACATTGTACGATATTTATAAAAAATGTGTATCAAAATGTAGCAGAAGCAGGGGTGGCGCGGAATGTGGGTGACACTCAGCACCACATGCAGTGTGTCGCTCACAGATGCTACTGGTGTGAGAAGGTGGCGTATCAGTAAAGTTACAATAGTTATTTCAAACACTAATGACTAAGCTAGGTTGTAATATATAGTGTAATAGTTGGTTAAAGGAGTGATATAATTAGCATTTCAAATTACTGTCATGAACTTAGCTTCACATTGTCAGCTTCTACCAGCTCTACCCCTCCCCCAACACTTCACCCCACCATGACCCAATCTGCTGCCTCTTTTCCACCCACAACCCCCTCTGTTCACCTCTATGCTATGATTACATATTAGTTGAAGTTGTTTTAACACATAGCTACATCAGCGTAATTACACGAATTAAGGGATCTATATATGAACACAATTTCATTCTATATGGTACATGTTGGTATTTATGCTCACATGAGGCAACATGAACCACAAACAGAGCATTAATAACCAATTAGGGAATGTGTGTGTGAAATTTCATAATGTTCGCGTTTCACTTGAGAATATTCCAGCCAGGACTTTAATATGCAGTAAGGGCCTGTTTAGAGGTATTACATAGATACACAAATATATACAAATATTATATAAATATATAGATCGACAGATACATCAAATAGTGAATTATGTTTTTTGGATCACATACACACTATTACCGAGATCACAGTGATGACATGAATTAATGTCATAAACGATGACTGCGGGTGTGTTTAGTGGGTATACATGTTAACCCTGTGTGTGATCGAAGCTGTGACCATACTTGAAGCTTAAACCAATAGGTGAAAGATGTTGAATGGTTTGTAAAATAAAAGATGGCAGTGTGTGCTATTTTGAATATCATTACACATACTCCCTTTCTGCTGTTCAAGTGGTGTGTGCGGCCTCAAAATGGTGTAAGGCAGGATTGCAGAGCCAATACAATAGAGGCAACTCTTATTCTAACAAAAACCAGTGGCAATTCCCCAAAAAAACCAGGAAACACCCAGGTACATTCTGAATACATGCCTTAAACTTTCCTTAAACTAGCCCCAGCATTTCTGCATTGATTAATGGCCTATCAGATTAACAGCGGGGGTCCCTGGCAGTCCCATTCAAACTGAATTGGACTGCCAGGGATCCCTGCTGTGTTAATCCTATGGGTCGTTAGTCAATGCAGAAATGCCTTAAACGTGCCTCAAACTAGCCCAGAACATACCCAGCACATACCCAGCACATACCCAGAATGTAACCCGGCTAGTTTACGGCAAATGTTAGAATAAACGTTGCCTCTACTGTACATGCAAATGAGCATACACATATAATATCTATGTATATAATATCAAGCTATATCTTTTTCCTATATATATATAAATGAAGTATCATCACCAAGCTGATATATATTATTCATGTAAAAGCATTCGTTAGCCACAGAACTTTATCATCTATTTATTTTTTTATTATATATATATAATATATATATATATATATATATATATATATATATCTATCATATATATATAATACTCTTTATCTCTACTATATCTATATATATCGGAGCTCTATATCTCTCTTATATATCTCGTCATCTATCTATATATCTAATCTCTCTCTATCTCTCTCTCTCCTCTCTCATCTCTCTCTCTCCCGAGAGGGTGGTTTTGTATTAATAAAAGTATAAAATTTTGGCAGGAAATTGGATATTAACATTTTGATACAACACGTGTAGTACAATAAGATTTGTCACCTGGTGGGAATTGATGTTGGTAGATTCCAATATCTCGGGACCCTGGCAAAACCTCCACGATGACCGGAAGAAATTTTTCACGCATCTGCTCCTCCAATGGAGTTAATGTTAGAGCTGCTGCTGTTGGGCCGCCTCCAGTGCCAGAAGCATGCATCCGTTGTGTTTGGATTTTTTTTTTTAGATTCGCCTTGATATCATCAAATCTCTTCCTACAATTCGTCTGGCTCCTGACACGATTCCCACATGCAGACACAGTCACTGTAATTTGGTCCCACATTTCTTTTTTCACGGCTGAACTTGTCCGTCCTTGAATTACATAACAATTATCTTAAGTTAATAATTAATTTAATGACTAATACATAAAAAATGTTCTAACTGTTGAAAGAGATAGCTTAAATGCTGGTTTATGTTGAATATGTGTGGCACATGAGTATTACATTTATGTGGAGTCATACAAAGCTAAGGAAGCTTGCGTGAATGTTCTATGAACTTATAAAATCACATTTTAAGGATTATTAGGATCGGTGTAAACTATTAAGGATTATGTGTGTAACAATCTACTATAATTGATAGATATTACATATTATTAGTTCTCTATTAACACATGTGACATCAGATACGAGAAAAAATTTGGGAACAATCAATGCAAAGATTGATTTACCTAATAAATGGCCATACAGATGGCCATAGCGCTGCAAAATACCTGTCACAAGAAATGTGTTTTCCTCTTCATTGAAACGAGGATTACGTGGCCGCTCCACACGTTTCTTCCGAACACGTCCAGCCACAGAGCTTGGCTGCTGCTGACTGGACTCTCCTTCTTCCAATGGAAGAGACTCCAAAAGCGCTACACCAACAGGCACCCCACCACCACCACCACCAGCACCAGACACCACACCACCACCAACAGACACCCCACCACCAGACACCACACCACCACCAACAGACACCCCACCACCACCAGCACTCGCACTCACAGCAATACCACTAGCACTCACAGCAACACCACTCCCTCGACTCCCATGTTCACTCAGATTCATACTCACACGACTACCAGTACCACTCACACAAGCATCACTCCTCCCACGCTTCTCGGCCATACCTATAGCACTCACAAAGAACAGAAAAGAAATGTAAACACAATCGCACTCAACATTTACAAACTGACAACAACAAAAAGATGTTAACAAAACAACACAGGACAAACCTATCACAATACACAGCAACTCTCTCTCTCTCTCAATATCAAATATGCAAATCGCCCAACTCTGTGTGTCTCTCTCTCTCTCCCAACAACACAGTGAATGAATAGAAATACACGCTGCCTTTAAATGGACCGCTCAATCAAGAACATGCTTGCATCGCCAGATTCACAAAGAAGTTCAATTGGCGAACATAACACGCCCTCGCCATGCTCGCCGATACACCTGTGTCTGATCGGCAAATCATCGCCATAGTGGGAACAAATGTTTTCGGCTTGATTCGCAAGGGATTCGGCCCTTATTGCATACGGCGAGGGAAAATCGGCAAAATCATGCCAATCGGGGAACACTTGGCGAATGCATTTTTTCGGCGCTTAGTGCATGAGACCCAAAGTCTTGTCAGAACGTGTCTAGGTAGTCCGGTTCCAGTGTTGCTGGATACCTTAAAAATGTACCCAGGAATCAGGTCGGATTCTCGTATACATTGAGACACATTGTTCTGGCAAAATCTCCCCTTGAAAATGTTTGTGTGACTCACCGCTAGGATTCCCTGCTTCAGCTCAAACCAGAAAGGTAAATGGGGCATAGGTATGTTTGGTATCCCTATAATGGTAAATGGGTCCCTAGTATAAGAGGGGATGCCCTATTAATGCTCTGATCACCCAGAACCTGGTATAGGGGTTCTGGGGGTACTCCAACCCAATATAAGGCTTCAAGGAGTTTTAAAGTCTAAGTCCAGTATAGTGTGTGGGGAATATGGCTAGTAGGAAGAAAAGTGAAGGATTCTTATTCTATTCCCCATAACCATAAGACTTAGAAATGTTTAATGTATGTATTTTATTAAACCAGTATGTTTAAAGTGTATTTATGCTTGTGCATAGTATATGAGCTGGGATTTCCAGGTCCAGGGTTCTGAGATACCATGTGGCTACCAAACCTGGTGCCATCAAGTCTGCTCGGGTCCCGGATATGAAAGCCTCAGAGGTTGCCAAGGTGTGAAAGCCATTCGGGTAATGGAGTTAGGCTCAAGTACTCACATCCTGGGCTGAATGGGAGTACTCGGACAACAATTTGCCCAACACAGACTTTGAGGTGCCTAACTCAGCGGTGGCTTCTTCAGGACAAGTGGCAGAAGTGCCAGGTTGGCACATGCCTTTGTCCAATGCTGAAGTCCCACTTTCCCGGCTTCACTAGACTGGCAATGCTCTGATTGGCTGGTAGGATTTCTCCCACGCTCGGATTGGCTGTAGTATTTCATGAATGAACGCTGAAATACTATAAGAATGTCTCAGCCAATCCGGAGGTCAGATTCTAAGCGCCAGAACAGAAGTAGCAAATTTGAATATATCAAAAGATGCTCAAGGAGAAATAGCAGTGGCCAAGTTCTGAGAATTGAACGTAGCGGTCGCGGCTGGGATTTCAAGCCGAAAATAGTTCCAGGATGCTTGGAGCTAGGTCTCGGTCAAGTTATTTCAACTCCTCCAGAGCAGATCCAACGGTGGTGTCAGGAACTTCATGCCAATTTGAGTTCCAGGACATTTTGGGACAAGTCCCGGTCTACCAAAGACTTTGTTTTACATTCTGATTAAGCTTGGAAAGTCTAGTTTTCAGCCCCAGACCACCAGTAAGTATGTTCTACTCATGTATTTTGTGTTTCCTTGTGCATAGCCTATTTTAAGTGAATAAATGACAATTTATTTTACCACCTTGCTTTGCTCAGTGTTATGATCCCAGTATAAAAGGTGTAAATGCATGGTCTCCCATGACACTAAAAAGTATGAAAATCTATATCAATTCAACTACCCACCACTAATCGACAAAATAAAAAAAGATCTCCTTGAGTGGAACAAACATCAAATATCTTGGATAGGAAGAATAACCTCAATAAAGATGAATGTTCTACCGAGGTTACTTTATCTTTTACAAGCACTTCCGACCCATGTCTCAAAGGCAGATATACAAAATACGATATTCAAATTGTTTTGTCATAACAAAAGGGCTAGAGTAGCTAGGTCGGTGCTCCTGGTCTCTAAAGACAAAGGAGGAATGGGTGTCCCAGATCTGGCATGCTACTACCAGGCTGCCCAGCTAAGACAGTTAGTGGTATGGAATGTCTGTCCAAAGTCTGCTGGGTAGATATAGAGGCCCAATATTCAAAAGACTGTCTCCTACCACTTTCACTTTTGTTCGAAAAGAAAAAGGGGCTTACTAAGACACAACTAATGCTATGGCAAATGAAACTAACCCTAGATATGGAACAAAGCCAAAACAAAATATACATTTTCAACGGGGGAATCCCAACTCACCCCGATATATGACAATCCGGATTTTCCTCCAGTATGTGATACAAATTGTTTTAACATATTTAAAAACAATAACCTAACAAACATAAGAGTTTTTCTCCATGAAGGAAAATTCCTGACATACCAGGAACTCTCTGCTAAATTCACCACCCCAACTATGTCCCCATTCAAGTACCTCCAAATTAGACACTTCCTTTACAAACTATCAAGCAAACTTGATTTCCCAGAGATTTCTGATTTCGAGCATTTGAGCAATAAAGACAGCTATCAGAAGGGTCTAATAACAAAGATATATGCAGGGATCGAAGCAGCAGGAAACACCCCTGACCATAAATATATGTATAAATGGGCTAACGATCTAGGAGTTGAAATTGATAGGGTGGATTGGAGCGAAATCTGGGAGAATGCATACAAAACATCTGTATGCACTATAAACGAAGAGAACATTTACTAACTTATTAGCGAAACGCAACACAAACCTGAATCTCATCCTGTGAGTACCCATATAGCCCCACCCCCTCCTAACACTGCCCACAATTTTCAATTTGGCCCAGTATCCAAAGGAGAGATTACACAACCGCTCCTGAAATTAAAACTAAGCAGCCAATGTGGACCTGACTTACTACAATCTAGGTTCCTAAGGCTTGGTGCCCCAGCAATTGCCAAACCAATTGCTTCCATAATCAACTCTATCCTGTCTGCAGGCCATATCCCTAAGACCTGGAAAACTGCCAGAGTTGTCCCAATCTTCAAAAGTCGGGACAAAAACACTGTCTCAAACTACAGGCCAATCTCCCTTCTGCCAATCCTATCCAAAGTCATAGAAAAATGTGTACACTCCCATATAAGCGATTACTATACCAAGACAAATTTCCCTAGACAATTTCAATCTGTCTTTTGCCACAAACACTCTACCGTAACTACCCTGCTAAAAGTTTGCAATGAAATCCAGTGTGGAATGGAACGGGGTCAACTCACTGGTGCAATATTCATAGATTTTACAAAGGCTTTTTTATACTGTTGATCATGCTATTCTGCTTAACAAACTCCAGTGCTCTGGAATAGGTAAGCATGCTTTAAACTGGTTTCAGTCCTACCTATCAGGTAGATCCCCAAACAGTATGTGTCCATCTCAGACTCTAACTCCAACCCCCTGGATATCACCTGTGGCGTCCCAGAAGGCTCTGTTCTGGGGCCCCTACTCTTCTCAGTGTTCATCAATGTTCTTCCCACAGCTTGTAAGGAAGCTTCAATACACATGTACGCAGATGACACAATCCTATAAACACACAGCCATAGCCTCTCTGACCTTCAACACATACTTCAGTCTGACTTTTTGAGACTCGAAAACTGGATTTCCCAAAACAAACTGTTTTTAAACACTGACAAGACTGTAACAATGGTATTTGGGACCAAGACTAAATTTTTAAAGCTTCAAGTGACTGAGCTCCAGATCAGAACCAACGCTAACACCACCCTCACTCCTGTTACTAGTTTTACATACCTGGGCATATGGTTTGACTCCCACTTAACATTCAAAATGCACATTGATACCCTGACATCCAAAACCTATGCCTAACTAGGTGTACTTTACAGGAACAAATCCTCCCTAAGCCTGCTGGTCAGAAAGCGTATCGCACAGCAGATGCTAATGCCAATTATATACTATAGAGATATAGTATATGGCTCAGCACCCCAAACCCACCTTAGCAAACTTGACACCCTCTACAATTCAATTTGTCGTTACGTTCTCCAGTGCAACTACAACACACATCACTGCGAAATTCTCAAAGAACTAGATTGGTCATCACTCGAGTCTCGGCGCAAAGTTCACCTTTCCTTTCTTGCCTTCAAATACTTTCTGGGCAAGCTACCCATCTATCTGAACAAGCTCCTCATCCCTACCACATGCAGCACTTATCAACTGAGATCAGACTCTAAAAGACTGTTCATGGTCCCAAGGCTCAACAAAGTATCAGGCCGCTCCTCCTTCTCTTACCGTGCACCTCAAAACTGGAACAACCTACCGGAGACTCTCACGTCCACCACAGTTTAAGTTCTTTCAAAACTAAAGCTTTCTCACATTTTAATCAGGTCTGTAGCTGTTACATAAGCCTATAATATACATCTTCTCTAACTGTGCATGCAATGTATTGTATATAATGTATACTCTGTTCATTTATGTAACTGTATTTTTAACCATGTATTACAGTAGTTGTCATATTAACTATGTCCAGGACATACTTGAAAATGAGAGGTAACCCTCAATGTATTACTTCCTGGTAAAACATTTTATAAATAAATAAATTATTTATTAAATCTTTTATCAGTGGTTTTTTATCACCAAAAAGGCTCAAACAGATATTTCCTGAAGCCTCCGATCAATGCAGGAGGGGGTGCGAATCTGTCTAGGATATGGTTCACATCTGGTGGAATTGCCCAATTATACAACATTTTTTAATAAGTATCTAAGAAATTATTGACACTATAACTTTGGTCGAGATCCCTTTAGATCCCCTCATTTATCTATTTGCAAAACCAATAGAGCATATGAACCACCACACGAGACGGCTAATCTCTCATATCTTGACTGCCGCCAGATGCTCGGTGACTGCTGCTTGGAAAAGCCCTCTCCCCCACCAGGCTAGCAGTAGAAATAGGATCAATGAGATAATGTTAATGGAAAAATTATCAGCTTTTCTCAAACAATCCACTGAGAGATTTTCTAAAATTTGGGAACCCTGGATTCATTATTAATAATTAAGGATTGATGGTTAGTGTGTAGTGACCAAAGATAAAAATATGTATCCGAGTTGGAAAATTTATTTCCCCCCCCCCCCCCATCTTCTCTCTTTCCTCGTCTTTCTTGCTTCGTTATGTCTATTTTCTTTTGTAGTGCTGGATACTACTTTGTTAAATATGATTAAGTACTGTATTGGACAACACTACTCTAAATTGTTATTTGATGGTTTTCTTTGTTGATTATTATTAATATTATTTTTATTGATATTTTTATTATTATCAGTAGTAGTGTTTACATTATTCTTATTGTTATTATTGTAAATGTTTTATTTTATTTTATTATTGTGCAACATATCTGGAAAAACCAATAAAAACTATTTGAAACAAAAACAAATATTAAAGAAATACAATTATATATAATTAATAAACAAATTGACATAGCATGGTATACATTTATCGTATTTTGATGTTGCCTATTTTTTTTTTTAAATATCTGCTTGGGATTTAAATGCATTAAAAAATAAAGAATCTAATCGCTTGTTACCATATATTTCACAGTACTACTCCTCCTCAATTACATTTTAGGCATAATACAATGTATGAAGAAACAGGGCTAGCTAGCATTTGAACTTTAAACATTTTATACTCCATTCTTTCAACAATGATTCTAAAACATTCTGAGTTTATTTGCAGAGAGATATGTGCTTGCTTCACCCCAGAGAGACTAACTGGTATTTGTTTCACTGTTATGCTTTTCTTTTCTTTTAGCCTTCTTACGGTCAACTTACACAAAATTGATTCTTCAAACCAGGTTATAAAGTTATCTTGTTTGGCAGTTTTTTCTAAAATACTACTTATTCTATTTTTCTGCTGAAACTCAGTCAAATGTATTTGGTTATTTGACAAAATTGTTTGTTATTTGTATTACACCATGTACAATATATTTTGTTCCAGGCTCACTTGTTATCCTTGGAAAATAATATTAGATAATAACATGATACAATTTAGGATTAGATACTGGTACAAATGAATACTTTAATATATGTAGTTGTCAGTGGATTAATGCATTCACATTAATATGTCCATGGAGTTTTTATCTGATTAATGTACAGTATATATTAGCAAAAAAGAATTGAAACCCACTCAACCTAAATTGACCAAATGTCAAAAAATAGATCGGTGCAAAAGGGTTAGTAAATGGGCAAAAAAAGGAGGAAACACCGGGTGGAGCAAAGGCACTGCCACCCGGATAAGTCCCTTTATACTGCACTCAAGATCTGTGGAGGGAGAGTGCCCTGTCTAATTAGAGATATACAATCGGAGACAATTATCTGGTCCTGTATGTTGTGAGGAATGGGTAAATTAAAACAAAATGTATTAAGTATATATTAAAATATATCGGAACCAGATAGGTATAGGTGAGTGCTATAAATGCCTAAAAATAAGTTGTGCGATATCCATAAAGTGAAAATGTAACTCTAATGATGAAAGCCTGCGTAGTCAGCACAACCGGCACGGTATCCTGTAGAAGCACAGGTAAGTGGGTGCAGGCAAATATAGTTACAACTTGCAGACAAGTGCTTCTAATGAACGTCACATACAGTGCCAACAACGAACCATGTAAATAAAGTCAATTGTGATGGTTGCGTAATTCTTGCCTTGAGCCAGTAATGAGAACCTGCATATGTAAATGTTCAAACATCCAATAATGATGGTAAGTAACCACTACTCACCCTAAATAATAGCTGTGTTATCCTATATATCAGGGGTGGGGAAAATCTGGCCCACGGGCCGTGTAAGGCCCGAGAAGTCATTTGGTCCGGCCCCCGCAAGCCTGCAAGAATGGTTTAAAAAAAAAAAAAAAATTTTTAAAACTCTCCCTTTCCTGATTGGCTGCCCATGCTGTCACTCTGTCAAATTTTTGTTTGTCCCACCTCTTCCTACAGCACTGCCCCCCTCCCTTCTCTCCTCCAGTAATGCCGGCTCCGCCCCTCTGTCACTCCCTTTAGGCTCTGCGGGCCTGCCAGTCTGTCAGCTGCACTGGCTACCTATGCTGCTCCAGCAGCCCATCCACGGGCCCCAGGTAACCCACATGCCCCCTTTTACCTCCTACCAGGCACGTTACCCACCCCAAGGGGGGAGAGGCCTTATTTTTGTGTGTTTTCAGAGGTGGGCTTATTGTGTGTGTGTGTGTGTGTGTGTGTGTGTGTGTGTGTGTGTGTGTGTGTGT
>WSYH01012325.1:0-18992 GCA_036426205.1 Ascaphus truei | reverse complement strand
ATGCCCAAAGTCATGAAGTAGCTGCAAAGGCTAATACAATCTTATCTTGCATTAAACTGGGAATGGATGGAAGGGAAGTAAGCATAATTATGCCCCTCTATGAAGCATTAGTAAGACAACACCTTGAATATGAAGAACAGTTTGGGGCACTTCTCCATACAAAAAGACATAATGGAACAAGAAAAAATTGTAGAGAGGAGCAACCAAATTAAAGAAGGGGATGAGAAATCTGACACGAGGAGAGGCTAGATACATTCGATTTGTTTACATTAGATAAGAGCCGTCTAAGTGGGGATATGATAACTATTTACAAATATATTCAGGAACAATACTAAGAGCTTTCAAAATAACTATTCATCCCAATGACAGTACAAACTGCACGGATCACACCTTAAAGTTGGAGGAAAGGAGATTTCCCCAACAACAAAGAAAATTTTATTTACAGTAAAAGCTGTTAAAATGTGGATTTCATTACCCATGGAGACTATGATGGCAGATACAATAGATTTGTTCAAAAAGATTGGACATCTTTTTAGAAAATAAAGGTATACAGGGATATACCAAATATGTAAAATGGAAGGATGTTGATAGAGGAAGTAATTTGATTGCCAATATTTGGAGAAAGGAAGAATTTATTTTTCCCCTTATGAGATATCATTAGATAATATTTCACTGGGGGTTTTTTTGTTTGCCTTCCTCTGGATCAATATACTGTAAATACAAATATAAGATAAGTATCCTTATCTACAATCTAAATTTAGCATAGGTTTAACTTGATGGACATATGTATTTTTCAACCTCATCTACTATTGAACTATGTACTATTTTTTTTGCATGTAGCGCTGCAATGCTTTCTGCTAACTTTAGGTTTTTCTGTTATTTCCTTTATTACTATTTGTTCCCATAGCTACTATAGCCTTTTGAATGTAGATCTGCACATGTTGGTGGCTCCAGTTTGTTTTCCAGTCTTATTTCCTTTAGTGTAACAATAAGCCCCGTCCATTTTTACATACTGTATTTCATTCTCCTGTCTTTTGTGGGTTTCCATGGGACCACCAAAGGTTTCATACATCCTGAAAATACCACACCATTGGTGACAACATTCAGGATTATTTCTACCAGTGGTGGCTATATATAAATCATTTGGAAGCCATAGGGAATATTCTGTTTATTATCTGATAAATAAAGGCCATGTAAATACAAGTCAGTTTCTTTTTTTTTTTTTTAAATCAATTTAAAGAGAATTGTGATACAAATCAGGAGGAGTTTCTGATGGTGTAACATCTGCAGGAGCACCTTGAAAAACAATCCTATTGACATCAATATCAGAGAAAGTCCCTATTTCAGCATATTCAGAATCAAAATGCCAAACTGGTGAACAATATCCATGGTTTACACCCTCAAACCCACCATATAGGGTATGCCAATATTTGCATTTTTGAAAAAATTTCATGAATGTTTACACTTGCCCAAAATAATACTACTTTCAATTCCAGAACACTGCTACAATTTTTTCCTTTCTCGTGCTAGATGAAAACAAATTTACTCCCTCAAAATATCTTGTCTAGACTATTGCAACATCCTCCTTGCTATTCTTCCTCTATTTTATTTTTACTGGCTCGATTCTACATGAAATGTTAATTTATTACGCACAACACTTCTCTGCCAATGCCATATCCAACCAAATTCAAGATTCCGCATGTACAAAAAGGTCCTCTTAACACTGCTGCTCCTTACATGTTGCAGCAGTCTTTCTCATAGACATATAAACATCAAAGGAAACATGTGTACTGTATCTAAAGTAAAGATAAAAGGCCACATTTTTAATGAAGACAGTGGTTATCCCCTTAAGTTCTGCAGCAGCTATCTCCCTTATTGAAGATGGGGCTACCGCTCTACCCAAAGCGTTGAGGTCCATATTTATTAAGTGGTGCTATGACACAAGATACCTTCCAACCCCGGTAGACACCTTATGATCCATCCAATTGAATGTCATAAGATGTTTCTAGGTGCCAAAATGGGTCTTATAGAACAGCAGCGCTTAGTAATTACTGTATGAGATTTATTGCTTTGTCATTAGGGCCAATCCTTTCATTTGCACTTTATTTGGTACTTAAGGGTCATCCTTATGTATTTAGGTATATGCGAAATGGACTTTAATACAATAACATTCTAAATTGCACCTGGCTTATGCCCTACTATTGCGCAAATGGGTAAGACCCTATAGTTAATATAAGTGAAATTGTCTATTTATCCCTCCACCAACTTAACTTATTCTATAGTTTGTTTATAAATACTTTATAATAACTAATAAGGCATACTGAATAAGTAAATTAATTTATCAAATACTTAATTTGCTAATGTTGGTGAGTTTGACTCTATATTTTGAAAGGTTGTAGCCCCAATATAAAATTATTAAAACAGGCTATTGCTTCTGGATAATTGCTATAAAGCAACAAGAGCAACAGTATTCATTCATAAAAATTAAGTAGAAAAATGAGTCAGGTAAGTTATCACTAATAAGGCTATATATACAACATAGTATAATCCCATTTTTAATCTCATGTCAGCAGAAATATTTTTTTTTTAAGTTAGGCAATTAATATTTCTTCATGAATTAACTGATGAAGTTAAGAGAAACAGCTATACTCGTGCTACTAAATCAAAGTTTTAAAAGTTCCAATATTGCACCAGTTTTTTTAATTCTTCACCAGCAAAATCTTTAGCATGAATTTTGCATCCATGGAAAATAAAGTAAACATGTGATTAATCACCACATAGGTCAATCATGCTCTTTTATATATATATATTATATATATATATATATTATATTATATATATATATATAATATATATATTCTCTCTCTACCTCTCTACGTCTCTCTCTCTCTCTCTCTTCATCTCTCCCTCTCTCTCTCTCCATCTCTCTCTTATCTATTATATCTCTCTTATCTCAACGCCTATTAAGGTTATGGTGGGTAAAAAAAGTGACTAAAACCCTCCACAGTAAAGCATAAAGCAAATGTAAATATTCCTTTGCATGTCTTAGACAGGTCTGCAACCCTGTCTTTCACCATTATCACCCAGCAAACAGCACTTCCACTGCAGCAAGGGATTCTGGGAAATGACATGCAAATGAGCACACAGTGCCACTTTTTATCTCATGCTCACATTACATGAGCAACCCTTAGTCAATGCATGCTGCTTTAAACACAGCTTTTAAGCAAGGACTTGGGAGATGCAAAGTCAGTTAACCCACTCATATTGTATATATATACAATAATTGACTAGGCTGTACTTTAGAATTGCCTGAATGTTTTGCAGTTTACTTTGTGAACATTTTTGTGAGTTTTTGAAAGCACACTGATGATTCTTTCACAGGCACCGTAACAAAAGGTAGTGGGGGTGGTGCACTGCACATGGATCGAGGTTTATGCCAGTTGTTCCGGATTCTCCTCCTAAGGCTTGGTCCCCACTGGCTACTGCGGCGCTCGCTATGGCGGGTGCTGTGGGGACAAGAGCCGGCTCTCAATGGGGCCGGGCCCGCTGCGAAGGGTGGCCTCCACGCTGCACGGTGCGTTTTTCAGACTCACATTAAAATTGTGGTTAGACCTAGTGATGGAGTGCTAGGCCACGCCCCTCGGCGGTTCAGCCAATGAGGGTGAACCTGCAGGGGGATATCATGGCCGCACCCCCGTCACTCTCCAGTCACGCCCCCCCTGTCTTTCCCCCTGCAGCTCTCTGCAGACCGGGGAATTTGGCTGCATGCGCCCGCAGCCTCGCAGGCACACGTGCAGCGCAGGCACTGGGGCCGTAGACTTACTGTCACTGGTCAAAGGCAATATCAACCTTGCTGATTATCGAGGTGAGAATTGTACTCACTCCATGCAGCGCAATTCATCTCCCTTTATCTTGATGGTCGGTCATACTGGGGAAAATGTATGCTCAGCAATTGTAAGCAAAAGATGGTTGCAAATAGTTTGCAAAAACCAGTAGACTGCTTCCAATTCTTACACACAACCAATATCACTATCAAGTACCAATTTCAATAGGAAAAATGCCTGCTCCTGTGTGTCTGTGCCATATTTTCAGACAATTAGCTGAGAAGGGCACTTTTCTCACTAGTATTTTCAGCACATCATTTGCTGCTAATAGACAGAAAAATAAGTGTGCAACCCAAAAAACAACTCAATTGTGTATAAGACTATGTCTAATAGTGAAACAACAGTTAAACAAATAATTCCCCTATAAATTGTTATTACACTGAACACACGATATAAGGCACAACCCTACTGTGGAAGTGAAAAATATTTAAACCATACAAAACCGTTGGTGTTGGCGTATGCTGCTATAATTAAAGAGTGGCTCGGCACTCCCGCGAACTAAAGATAGGAAACAAGAAAAAAGCGCAAAACGCAAATGGTGAAGTATATCAAAAAGTATTTTAGTTAAAAAAGGTAAGTATTCTGCGTACATCAAAGATATAGAACATTCGCATTTACGTGTATCAATACACGAAATTACCACACAGCTGACATCAGGGTGGATATTAGGAGGACGTAGCACTAGTAGGTTTCTCCACCCCCCCCCACAACAACCAACACACCCCGACCCCCCCCGCCCCCCCAGCTCCACCGCCCCCCCCACCCAAGCCCCTCCATCCCCCCGCATTTCCAATGCATCTGGTCTTTAAACGGTAACTGCACTCCTCATACATCTGGATGCTGGATGCAGGTTGCAGTTACCGTTAAAGACCCAGATGACATCTGGAAATTGCGGGAGACAACTTACTAGTGATACATCCTCCTAATATCCACCCTGATGTCAGCTGTGTGGTAATTTCGTGTATTGATACACGTAAATGCGAATGTTCTATATCTTTGATGTACGCAGAATACTTACCTTTTTTAACTAAAAATACTTTTTGATATACTTCACCATTTGCGTTTTGCGCTTTTTTCTTATTTCTTATTCTTATTCTACTAATACCTGCCGAATATTAGCTGTTTCGCAAACATTTTGCAAGCAGCAAATATCAGGATATTTTCCTGTTTTGTGAACTTGCACGAAAGATTCACACATCTCTAGTATGCCATGTACAGTACAAATCCTACATGGACCTAGTATTTACTATTACATTCTATTCCCATACATTTTGCTGGATATATATGGTTGTACTTTGCTTTCCTGTGAAAGCCCATATTTTAAAATATTCCAGTATGGTTAAATACATTATACAAATCTGAAATGAATTATAAAGAGTAAAAATAACTGAGGTATCCGGAAAATACCTATATTAGTGCTGATGTTTTCCCTATGTTCATGTGGATCATGATGCTAAAACAAAGGCAAGTCACAAATGGGAGAGAGAGACACAGAACAGACCATGTTTGCCAAATGCAAATGTGCTTTAGTTGCAATATTATTGTATATAATTCTTATTGAATACAGCAAGTACTATAGATTTGTATCACTACTAACATTCTCACTTTCACTAGCTAACTTATTTTACTTACTCATTCACATACTAAATTTGCATATTACATGGATTTGCAAATAACAAAAGAACAAAATGAACTGCTAACTTTTGGTTCGGACCTGCAGTGTTTATTACATACGGTGGGATGTGTGTTCGAGCGATATAGCTCTTACCAGCTCAAAGGGGTCACTATACATTGAACTGCAATGGAAGCAGTGCAAAAATAGCAACCTGTTTGTAGTGAAAAAAATCTGGAGGTCTTAACATATTTAATAAGAATTGTATATGAAAAATTAATAAACACATTTGCATGTAGTTTCAAGACAAGTGGGGTCTGCTTGTAAAATACAGATGTAACACATGTAAATGTACCCACTATTGCATTTCAGGTAGTGTGATTATGCATTAGCCCACTCTCTTCTCACGCATAGTTAATTCAAATTAATGGGGGATATGTTCCACTGCCATGCCCCCGCAGCAGAAATAATGTTAACTACATCTCCATAACACATTTGTTTTCCCCACAAGTTGAGTAGGTTATGAAGTTTTGCTGTTATAAATAGAGAGACTAAATGTAGATTGATGTTTCGCTGTGTGGAAGAAGGGGATGTGAATTGGTACTTTTTCTTGTCAAATATGTAAAACAAATATAAAAGATAAAAATGTAAGTAGGAATGAAAGGTTATGCATTTGGGAAACAAGAATAAACAGGCGACTGACAAATTAAATGGGGAAAAATTGGGGGAATCCATGAAGGACAAGGATTTAGGAGTGCTTGCAGACAGCAGGCTTAGCAATAGTGCACAATGTCAGGTATTAGCTGCAAAGGCAAATAAGATCTTGCATTAAATGGGCAATGGATGGAAGGGAAGTAAACATAATTATGCCCCTTTATAAAGCATTAGTATGACCAAACCTTGAATATGAAGTACAATTTTGGGCACCACTCCTTAGATAAGACATTATGGAACTAGAGAAAGTGCATAGAATAGTCACCAAATTAATAAAGTTGATGGACAATCTGATTTATGAGGAGAGGCTAGCGAAATTAGATGTGTTCACATTAGAAAAGAGGCATCTAAGAGGGGATATGATAATTATATACATATATCTTCAGGGACTGTACAAGGAGCTATCAAAAGAATTATTCATCCCAAGGGCAGTACAAAGGACACAGGGTCACATTATGGAACTAGAGAAAGTGCATAGAATAGTCACCAAATTAATAAAGTTGATGGACAATCTGATTTATGAGGAGAGCTAGCGGAATTAGATGTTTCACATTAGAAAAGAGGCATCTAAGAGGGGATATGAATTATATACTATATCTTCAGGACTGTACAAGGAGCTATCAAAAGAATTATTCATCCCAAGGGCAGTACAAAGGACACAGGGTCATCCCTTAAGGTCGGAGGAAAGGAGATTCTACTATGTAACTATGTAAAATCTAATTGAAAACTGGTTAGAATTTTATACAGCAAGTCATTTACAGTACATAAAAATTAGAACAAAAATAAAACAGTACAAAATACAGTATTATTGCTCTTCTTCTACGTCATTTTCTCCAAGTCAAATACATAGCTTATTATGGGGCCTATGCAGAGAGCAGCGCTATTTTGAAATTCGCCATTTTTTGGAGAAAATCGCGCAGAAAGCAGCAGAAAATGGCGAGTTCCGAAAAACGCGCCAATTTTTCTTTTCTATTTGTAAAACTCGCCTTGCGGCTGGCGAGAACCTCAATCTCGCCAGTTTAAAAAATATCCGTATGCAGAGAGGCGCGAACGGCATCTAGCGGCTGTTCGCGCCAATAAAATGGCGCGATTGTCTCCGTTTTGACTCGCCAGAAAAAACTGCCGCTCGCGGCCATTGCAAAGGGGAAAAAAAAGGCGCGAATTTGTTTTAACACATTTCTGAAGCGCGCATCTCGCCAATTTAAACTCGCCACACGCATCCATGTTAAACATAGCAGAATTCGCACTTTTCTGCATATGGAGATTAAAACTCTCCAAAAAAGCTACTTTTTAATAAATTCGCCAATTTTAAAATTCGCTGCTCTCTGCATAGGCCCCTATGTTGTAATTCAATGAATATTGAATATGGAAGTAAAAATATATGTATTCACATACCATGGCTGTTGCATCTTGATGTCTGCACAAGTCTGCTGTTTTGATCATAACATGCCATGGCTTGGTAGCGATATCCTTGCCCACACTCCTTTATGTCTCCTTGTACTTTCATTCCCAATAACACCTCCACTTTACCTTCTGGTAAAATACAGTCTGACCAATTCCCCACAGGCTGAGCAGTGTATTTATCACATGGACAGAACTGGGTCTCGATCAGTGGATACAGCTGGGTATTTTTGCACTTGTCTTTTTTCTTACTTTTCCCTGCATTATAAATATTAAATACATGTTTTAACTTGAAAGAAAGAACATATTACTTAATATAGTTTTTTTAAAGAGATATATTGAGCCATATTAATTAAGCAGTGCTACTCCAAGACACCTTCCAGCACGGCTCAATAAATATGTCAATTTCTGGCCACATTTTAAGTCAATGTGCAGTAACGTGTCTTCCGATTCAGAATGTATCTTATGCAGTAACAGTGCTTAGTAAGTATGGCCCTTTTAGTTTAATGAAGCCATAAGGTGTCTTCTAGGATGGAAGGGGTCTTATGGAGTAGCATATCTTAATAAATATGGCCCATTATCTTGACCCATGACAACACTAATATAGTTGCAGCACCACACCAACACCATATTTAATATTTTTCCTGTTTTGTGAACTGCAAAACAATGCTCTATGTTAATTCGGTCTTCAAGCCCCATTTAAAGAGGTAGTCCAAGCAGCTTAAAATGAAAAAAAAAAAATGACATTTTTTTTGTTTTAATCTATACAGCCTTTGATTACCTTTTATTGTGAACTAATTGCCTAAGGAGCCGATCAATTAATTCTCCTGTGATCAATCAGCAAAATTTTGATTCCCATGGTTCACTAAATGGCTGCCTTTCAGTTTCAAATCAATCCTTCAGCCTAGCGGTGCCCATACTGGGGGCCGCGCCCCCTGATTGTTTGCAGGGGCGTGGGGTTTACAGAGGACCTGCGCGCTTAAAAAGGTACTTAAATTAAGTGCTGGGGAAGCGGCAAAGGCCTCTGTAAACTGCACTTACCTTAGCTCCAGCGGCTTCTGGAGATGTGTCACCATGGCAACGTGACGTCATGACGCATACACAGAACCGAGGTAAGAGGGGGGGGAGCTGTATTATCTAATACTACAGAGCTGAATTTTTTTTTTTTTTTAAACGCACACATGTAGGATATTGCTTGGATTGCTCCTTTAATTCGCTGACATTGAGAAGTCACTTTACAGCATATTGAGGGTCTACATGTATAGTATCAGCATCAGATGTCTAGCATATGAAAAATGCAGCCCTACTTATAATTAAATAAAATAGGTAATTTTTGTAGCACACCGTTTGCATTACTCCTTGGATCTTCATAAATCACCCACAATGACCAATACTCTGTACACTATACTAAGATGAAAGGCACCTTGCTGACCATTCCAATGAATATGACATATGGGGGGCTATGCACTAAGCTCAATGGGTTTGCGTTCTATGTTCAAAAAAAGCACGCCCGTTAAAAAGTGAGGCCGGGGACGTGATTCACCAAGGCCTTGAGCCCATTTTTTAACGTACGTGCTCAAAACACCCACAGCGTACGTGTTGCTTTTTTCCCCCTGCTAGCGTTCTTAATCTTCACATACGCTAGCTGATAGAAAAAAAAGCCGCATGTAACATTTGCATGGAGATTTGCCATCTCCATGCAAGGCTGTTACAGGCGATCGTACACTAATTAAAATAATTTTAATAATAGTGTACATGAGCAGGGGGTCTCTGGAGCTGAACCGCATTGGTTTCAGGTCCGAGGACCCCCTACTTCAGGAGATACAGGCCCCGTTATGGGGTGCCAGTATCCCCTGCAGAATTTAAATGTCCCGGTCACGTGACGCGGAAGCTTGAAACTGCAGGGGATACCGGCACCCCATAAAGGTGCCTGTATCTCGGGAAGCAGGGGGTCCCCGGACATAAAACCAACGCGGGTCAGCTCCGGAGACCCCCTGCACATCTACACTATGAAACACATGTATATTAAAAAAAGATTTAACAAACATCAATACACCCCCCCCCCTCTGCCCTAACACATACAGTACAATAATCTGCAAAATTACTATTATCCAGATATGGATAATAGATTATTTGCCCATTATTAAACACTGCTTTAGCATACCTAAATAAAGTAAATAAAAACAGTAGCCAGCTAATCCAATGAATACAAGCAATAACAACATCAACAATGAATTAATTAAACCATTAACCAATCAAAACAATTAATTCAATCCAAGATGGCCAGCGTCACATGGTATTTCAGCCAATCAGAGTGTGGAAATAGTAGTAGTAACCGCTAAGGTGATTAAGGAGTTAGGGGCCATTAGAATGTCTTTATTATGTATACAGGCATACCCCGCTTTAACATACGCAATGGGACCGGAGCATGTATGTAAAGTGAAAATGTACTTAAAGTGAAGCACTACTTTTTTTCCACTTTACGATGCATGTACTGTACTGCAATCGTCATATATGTGCATAACTGATGTAAATAAGGCATTTGTAACCAAAATAAATACAGTAGGCTTTATTCAAATAAAATGAATGGGAGCAAGCAAGGAGGTGAGAGGCACGCACGCGGGTCAGTACTGTATAGCAGCTCTCTCCTTCTCGCAGTCACGCGCTCCTTCTCGCAGTCTCTCTCTCCTTCTCTCACTCTCTCTCTCTTTCTCACTCAGTCTCTCTCAGTCAGTCTCTTTCTCACTCTCTCTCTCTCTCACTCAGTCTCTCACTCAGTCACACACTCACTCACTCAGTCACGCACTCTCACTCAGTCATGCACACACGCACTCAGTCACACACGCACACGCACTCAGTCACACACTGTCACTCAGTCACACACTGTCACACACAGTCACTCAGTCACACACAGTCACTCAGTCACACACAGTCACTCAGTCACACACAGTCACTCAGTCACACACAGCCACACACACATTTCACTCAGACACACACACACACACACACACACACACACACACACACACCACACACAAATCAACAGACACACACCACACACACACACACCCTTCCTCATTCCAACACTTTCACTCATTCACAACTGCACTCAGATCCCACCCTGCCACTCTTCCAAGCACACACACCTTTCCTTTCACTTGTCACACATACAGTCACCACACAACACACACTTCCATCACACACACACACACCGACACGGACACCACACACACACACACACACACACACACACCACAAACCCACACACCCCACACACACACACACACCCTGTCCCTCATTCACAAACTGTCATCGCAGTACAACTTCACTCAGGTCCACACACCACACCCGCACACACACTGTCCGTCACTCGTCACACACCCGGGCCTGTCATTCACCTCAGTCATCAGTCACACACCCCACACACCCAACACACAAGACAACCACACACACACACACACACACACACTGGCAGCTCAGACGCAAACACCCCACACAACACACACACACACCACAACACAGCACCCACCCCCACCCACAAGACACACACACACACCACACTTTCACTCAGTCCCAAACTGTCACTCCGTCACACACACCACATCACCCACACACAACACCACACACGGACAGCCCCACCCCCCCACACACCCACACCCCACACCCCATTGGTCACGCCAACATCGAAATTTTACACCCACACACACACCCACAACACACACGACCACAACCCAAAGGCACACCCCCACCACACCCCGCACGCCAACCCACACACCACACACCACACCACACCCCGTGGGGCCCACAGGAAGAAAACCCTCCCATTCACTCAGTCACACCTGTCATACTCAGTGGGGGGTCAAACTGTACTACTCAGTCAATACACACCTGCCCTCACACACACACACACCCACTGTCCACTCACTTCAGTCCAACCAGGGACCACCAGCCTGTCACTCTATCCAACACCGGGGCAGCCAACACACAGCACAACACACACAGGACAAACACACACACACACAACACAAACACACACCACACACAAACAACAACGACACCCCAGGACTATTCACTCTATCACAAACTTTCCGTCGAATCACAAAAACTGTTCCACTCAGTCGGAGCACAGCAACACACATCCGGGGGGGCGCCACACCACACTGTCACTCCCTCATCCCACAAAGCCCACACACTTTCACTCCCATCATTCCCCCAAAGGAAACGTCACACGCCCCACAACTGTCATTCACTGCGCGATGTCCCGCCCGAAACACCCCCCCCGACCCCCCCCCACACGACCCCCCACCCCCCCCCACCCCCCACCCACCCCCCCACCCCCCCCCCCCACCCGCTTTCCGTCACACGCCCCAACACCCACACACCCCCAAAACACCCACCCCACCCAGCCCCCCCCCCCCCCAAAGAAAAGCCCCCACCCCCCCCCACCACCCTCCCCCCCCCCCACTGTCCCGCAGTCCAAACTGTCCCTCCTTCACCCACCCCCACACCCCCACCCCCACCCCCCCCACCCCCCCCCAAGAGCCCCCCCCCCCTGCCCCCCCCCCCCCCCACCCGCCCCCCAAGCGGCCCTTGCCTAAGCGAAATCCCGCCAGTCCCCAAAGGCACCCACAAACACACCCCACCACAAAGAAAAAAAAGCCCCCGACCTTTGCCCAAATAAAAAACCTACTCTTGCCCCGAGCCCCCCCACTTTCCCACCCCCCCCCCCCCCATTCCCCCCCCCCCCCACCCCCACCCCCCCCCCCCCCCACCACCCAACACCACCCCCACCCCCCCCCAAACACCCCCACCCCCCCCGCCAAGTTGAAACAAAGAGAAAGGCCTCGGTTCTCGTCGGATTCCTTCGAAATAGTTCAAGGCTAGATACCTACCCCCTCAGTTGGGGGTACCTACAGACGATGCCCTCTATTCCAGCGTGTGCGCAGCCATTCACCACTCCACCCGTCCCCAATACCGGAAGTTAAGGCGTTCTCGGGTGATAAGCCCACCTCAAGGAGAAGTTGAGATAGAAATGGCTGGATCATACGGAGCAGGTACTGCCCGAGTGGACCTCACGGCGCGGTCCGGAGCAGCGCATCGTCGTGCCTGCTCCCCCAGCGTCCCACATGGTGCATTCCTACTGGACGACCACCCGATGCTGACGCGGCGGACTCACTTTATTGCCTGACCAAGGCCTAAGACCCTGGGATACCTATGCCTGATGGCAAAATCACTGATCTGGCTCAGAAAGAAGGAGAATGGTGTCTGACTTCCTCAGACGTCTACAATAGACTTGTGGCTATGGTGAGGAAGGGTGTAGTACCAAAGGTGGAGGGCCGGACGGACTCGCACTACACCGCTGTGAGGGGGCTCCTGCCCCTGCATCCAGTACCTTACTGTCAGTGGCTTGCCTACACCCGGACAACCTTACGTTCCAGACCTGATGGACCGTGCCAAGCACACGAGACATGCTGTTAGGGTCGAACCAACCCAGGGAGAAGGAAGGCATCCTAGGGAGCAAGGTGCCAAAATCGGAACCAAAAGCCGAAGTGTCCGAGCATGGGGCCCTGACCCAGATGACGCAGGACACCGATGCCGGCTCGACCGTCGCCCTATGTCGGGGCGAAACTACCAACCGTGCCGCAAACAACCCTACCTCAGCCAAATCCAGTGCATGGCGTGTGGGAAATGGGGACCCTTCGGGCCCTTTGCCCCTCCTATGGGAAAGACAGCATCCTCTGGCAGGCTCAGTCAATGCCATGGCACCCCCCATGATGGCGCGCGGGCCCAACCTTCCACGTAACAATCGGAATTAGCCCTCGCAGCCATTGTTCGAGTTATTATTGACAGGTATTTACGCACGGCCTTGTGACACGGGGACCCAGGTGACACATCGTGGTTAGTCCTTTTGATGACCACTTTACACAAAAGTTGCCGGTGCTATTCTGATGACGCCTTACGTTAAGGGGGTGTTTGAGCCACGAGATTTCCCATCTATGGAGTTGTGGGAAGGTGCAGTTGGACATCCCAACTGAACATCTGGATAACATTCCCATGGAATGAACCATAGTGTGCCCCCTACCTCAAGACCACCCCAGCGCCCGATAATTCTTGGGGGACTAACACTGACATGTCGCGCGCGGTTGGTCCGCATGTACTTGCAAGTAAGGCGTAGGCTCCGCTGCTAGCCCTCGCTAAAACGTGTCAAGTACTACACGAGGTTGTGCGGTAAAATCGCGGGACTGAGGAGGAGCAGGTGACGCGTTATAGTCAAGATGGGTTGACCTGACTCACATTCCGCCCGGAGAGGGTTAGGTATTATGATCGTCGTGCCTGCCACACAACCCCCGACCGTGAGTCCGGAGGACAGTTCTTCTCTTTGGAGGGAGTATGGCCCAAGATGACAGCGCTAGGCTAATGAAGTGTTAGCCTCTGTAACGAAAGGACCCGAAAAAAATCTCGGACCGACCCAGAGATGTATTGCAGATATCGTCCCAGTACTTATCCCAGTGAGTTATTGATCGGCTACCAGCTCTGGTTAGAATATACCCCTGCTAACCCCGAGGAGAGGCACCTGAAAGAACGGCCATCGATCTCCCACTCCCGGTACTACCCCCACGACTACCTTGGATTTGATTGAGATTCTCCCCGCCTTCCGAAGAAAGATGGTAGTGGAGAACTTGCAGGGCACAGCTTACAAACAAACAGAAATAGTCTTCTCCCACGAGTTTATGGATGTGGGTCGCGTCGCAGTGCCCGTCACACCATTCGAATGTTAACGATTTGTACCGCCATTCCGGTAACGCCCGTCGTTAGCCCCCCTGAATGTGAAAGAAAAGAAGTGAGAGGAGGGTTGCCTCGCCGAAATGAGGGAGCTGGTATGTGCAAGGATCCATAGCCCTTACGCCTCACCCATGGTGTAGTCCGTAAGAAGAAAGGGAACGGTCCATCTCTGTGTAGATGTCAAAACATAAACAACCGCACGTCCCCATCAGTAAATCAGCTTACCACCGTATGTCGAGGAGACCTCCTGAACGCCGTTGACGGGGGTAAAATATCATGGTACGACCGATCTGAGGTAAGCCAGGGTACTATCAGGGAAGATGGCCTTCATCTGTGCATTAGGGTTCTAATCAGTTCACCAGCATGCCACAAGGGATCTGCGGAGCTCCTTCCACCTTCCAGTGGCTGATGGCACGAAAAAATCTGGGAGATATGAACCCCCAAGAATGACTAGGTGACTTGGATGACATTATAAGTGTCGGGAAAACCTTAGCGGAACACCGGTAGCTTGATGAAGGTCTCGGACTCGACTTTTTTGTCAGAAGGAGGGCTTCAACTATCCTGTGACAAATGCAAGTTTTGTCGACCGTCGGCGGACATAAGTGGGCAGTATTGTGTCCCGCCGAAGGGGTGGTCACCCGATCCGGGAGATAGGCTGTGGGAATTGTTGCCCGAGGCCCAGGTAACGTCCAAGACATAAGCGTTCCTTTAGATTTTGTGGTATTAACGACAGGCTGTTGTGGAAGGCTACTCGACAAGCCAAACTCCTGATATCGTTCTAAGAATTTATCCGAAGGATACAGACAAAAACAGTCAGGCACAAACACGCCTTTTGGTGGAAATGGGACCCCTCCGCTTGGAAAGAAAGAAACATTCTGAATTTAAAAGCCAGTCTCACCCGGCCCAGTACTGCCTATGCTGAGACCCTGATCGTGAGTACGTCTACATGTGACGCCAGTCTTAGTGTAGCATAGCAGTGCTGCACCAGAATACGACACCCGGGCTTCGCCCTATGGCGTACGCGAGCCGAAGCTTGACCCCAGCGAACAGAACTATCCTGTCCACAAACGGAGTTTTTGGCCCTAAATGGGCGGTGGTGGACAAGTTACACGACTACTTGTATGGAGTGCAGTTTGGTGTCGAACGACAATAAACCCATGACCTATATTAACACTTCCGCCAAATTAGAATCCACCGGACACCGGTGGTTGGCAGCCCTGGCCAACTATTGTTTCAACACTCAAGTTATAACACCCAGGCCCACCAACGTGGCCGATGCTGCTGTCCCGGAGACCGGACTTCAGCCACTACGGAGTAGGAAGTAGGGAGGAGTATTACCGGGCCTGGGATCCGTGCCTATTTCCGTAGCAGCCGTAGTTAACAATAGGTGGCGTTCTCAGAGCGAAGAGTCTCTGATTCCCTGGGGTGCCACTCCGAGCCATTCCCCGGGCCTATCAGAGTCGAGAAGGAATGAAATCTCACTGAAGATAAAACATTTTCCTGGAGAACTTGGTACTCACCAGATCCAATCCAGTAGTGGGAACTGGCCGTCAAGCTGTGCAGCAAGGTAATTCCTCTATACTTAGCAAGACCCCTAAAGAACTGGTGAAGCTATTGCTGAACGAATTCGGGAAGTTCGAACTGGACAATTGCCTACTGTTCGGGTAATTCCATACCACAACCATCCTGACCGGCAACAATATTCTTGCCGGGGAAGCGTCTGAGAAATATGGTTCTCCGGGCCATCACGATGATCACGGCCATCTGGGCGTTGACAAACCTTCGGATACTTCAGGATCGGTTCTATTGGCCGAGGGAGAAGAGTCAGTGGAACGACATTTCCGGAGGGTTACCGCTAACCCTGCCTGCAGGAGAAAAAACACTCCCACCCAGAGCGGCCCCCATGGCCCTCTGAAGAGTTCTGGACTTATGGATTTGGTTGTGCATGGATTTCCTGTGTATGAGCCGATAAGAGCAACCGACTCAAGCAACGTACTAGTGATTACACCGACCGGAAAAAAACGAGTGTGTGTGAATATCGCTAAACAATATATATAGCAAATACAAACACAGTGTGAAAAATTAAAGAAAGCGGCTGCCAGGAAAAAATAACCCAAACACAGTTAGGTGAAAACACACAGAGATAACAATACAGACCGGCGCCTCAATGTCCAAACTGAATGAGTCCAGAGATGTGCTTGCAATGTCCAAAAATGCTGATCCGGCAGAAGGACGCAGACCCGCAACAGCACAACGTGGTTTCATGCAAGGGAGATAAAAGAATAATCATAGCGTGGACACTGCACAAACTATAAACATATAACTCACAGACATAACATACTGACAAAACAACATCACAAAAGCGGACAATAATACAGAGATTTATTTAAACAATACTAAAACAAGAGGCTTGGGAGCGGGTCGAGGATCCAGTGTGGGTAAAACTGGAATCCTACTTACAGCAAGCAGAGGTACAAGCGGGTGTGTATACTAGAGTTACTGTGCAGTTCTTTGGTCAGCTTCGGCGCGTGGGTGCGGTGTAATGGCGCGGCGCTTCCTCAGTTGTTTCTGGTCTCAGCGTCCTGCAGGCCAACTCGCGAGATTCCCGTCAGCCGGTACGTCACTCGCTAGGTGATTACTCGCACGCCTCTTCCGTCCTCCGTACCACGTCTTCGCCGAGCTGTAAACTGGGGTGCTGTGACCTCTCCTTGGATAGTCTCCGTGTAACAATCTCTAAAACACCCAACGCGTTTCGTGGCATGCGCACTTCTTCAGGGATGATTAGCACGTCCATGGTTGCCTTTTGTAATGGCAAGTGCAGTCCAATTGGTGGAAATAAATGTCTTTACACATTCTTTGTCTGCAGTGGTGATTGCTATTAACCTGTCAGTCTGGTTGTGCAAACAATGGCAGCCTAACATACACAAACAACATACACAACATTAAACAAAAATCTTATAACACAAAAACAATCATCTGTTTCCTGATTTATAAGTAGTTATTTAATATAGATGACTCCAGATAGCATTTATCCCACATATATGTTCAAAACCTGCACCGGAAAAATATATAAATTTAAAATCCAAGATGCGGTGTAAGTGTTCTTATACAAATATAAATAAAATGACATTTAAAAATTCAATTGATTGAAACACTTATAATGAATCAATCTCTCTATTCCTAGTTAATAAAAACTTAAATGAATACTTATATATTTAAAAACCTTGATTTTATATTTAAATTATTATTTTAAGAAAGACACCTAGATCAAAGTCTATATTAGTCCATTTGGGGACAGGGTTTTCAGCTCATAGATCCAGTAGGCTTCACGCCTACTGATCTGTTGTAGCTGATCTCCCCTCTCCAATGCACTTGTGCGTTTTCTATGCCTGACATTTCAGCCCAGCAGGATTTTTATTATGGTGCACACTGAAATGGTGCAAACACTGTGTGTGGCTAATCCTCGTCTATATTATAGATGTTCTCAAACTCTTCGTTGATAGCACCTGCCAGTCCTGCCCACATATTGTAGGCCACACGGGCACTGCAATAGATAGATCACAAATGTGGAGTGGCATTTTCATAAATGTTTTTATATTGTAAATTTTATTTGTTACATTAGACTTAAATGTTTTCATCTGTTTGCTAAAAGTACAGGCTGTACAGCTCGCACATTATATAACCCCTATTTTTACTAGTTCTCATTTTTTATTGTGTCAAGAGGGCAACTGGGGCTAGAGCGGGTTTTTTTAAATTTTCTGCTTTGGTAAGAGAATTTTGGGTTTCTCTGGGAGCATTTAGATAATACATCGTCACAAGGAGTAGCGGCCAATGTTTATTGAAAATGGATCTAATTTTTGGCCCATCTCTTAACTGAGTGACAAAGGCCACTTCATTGGTGATTCCAATGGTTTCTTATTTTTGTACTCTATAGTGTATTACGTTCAATTTTATCTACTTTTCACGCTTCTTCTAAAAGTTTATCCGGATACCTCTATCTCTGAATTGTCTTGAGATCAGACGCCTGGAGTGCAATCACCCCAGAATCGGAGCAGTTGCGCTTCGGCGGGTGAGTTTACCCTAGGATATTACGGATCCAACTCGGATTGTGTTGGCTGTCGGCCCTAAGGTAGTTATTGGCCTGCACTGGCTTGAAAATGTTTTGGTTTTTATTTATTGTCTCGGATGTATATGCTTAAATCCAGAATTTCATATACCCCTATTTATAAAGTAAACTTTAGATCCCTGTCGTTAGATTAGAAATTCAAAAACACTCCAGTTGTTCTGGCTCCCTGACCATCACAAAATGATATCATCTTGAAACGACGCGCAGAGCACAAGGTGTGCCCCAAATGGACAGTTGTTCCAGATGTAATCTGTCTCCCAAACTGTCCATAAATAAGTTTGCATAACTTGGGCAAACCTTGTGCCCATCGCCGTTCCACAGGTCTGTAAATAAAATTGTGAATCAAATTAAAGTAATTGTGTGTCAAAATAAAATGTATACTATCTACTAAAAATTTTTTTAGTGCTGGTGATGTAGTGTCTTCTATTCTAACCTGCGTGATACTGCCTGACTCCTTTGTCGTGATTGATGG
>WSYH01012324.1:0-18994 GCA_036426205.1 Ascaphus truei | reverse complement strand
TCTAGAGACCTGCGAGCACACGTAAAACCTCGTCACTGCTTCTAACCTCAGAGCGTTACTTCCTTAACCTCCTCACTCTAGAGACCTCAAAGCATCACGACCTCCTCACAACACAGCTAGAGCCCTCAGAGCGTTACTAAACCTCCTCAAGACTGCTAGAGACATTCAGAGGCATCCTTACCCTCCTCACTCTAGAGACCTTCGAGCTATATCCTCACCTCTTCACTCAGAGACCTGCAACATCACTTACCCTCCTCAACTGCTAGAGACCTGCCGAGCATCACTACATTCCCCTCCTGCAGAGAACTACAGGCATCACTTCACCCCCCTCACTGTTTTAGAGACCTCTGCGACATCCCTTAACCCGCGCCTTCGAGAGCTGCAGGATCACTTAGCCCTGGCCTTACGCTAGTGACCTGCCGAGCATCACTTACCCTCCTCACTCTGCTAGATACCTCAGAGCATCACATCACTCCCCCTGCTCACGCTAGCCCCTGCAAGCGCTCACGTCCCTCCTCTGTCTAATACCTGCAGCGCATCACTTACTCCTCCGCATGCTTACCCTGCATAGCATCACTTAACCCACCCTGCCTTACTGCAGAGACCTAGCAGTTCTCCCTTACCCTCCTCACTGCTACGAGACGTGCAGAGAATCACTTACCCTCCTCACTGCTATGCCGTACAGATCATCAATCACCTTTCTTCCCCTCCGCTAACGCGAAGTACCTGCATAACCTCACTACCTCCTCACGCGCTAAGCCCTGCAAGCATCACACTTACCCTCCTCACTTCATAGCCTGCAGAGCACACTTACCCTCCTGATGCGAGAGACCTCAGACATCATACACCTCCTCACCGGCGAGAGCCCTGCATAGCATCCTTACCCTCCTCACTGCCTGTACCTGCCGAGCATCAATACCTCCTGACTTCTATAGCCCTGCAGAGCAGCCCTTACCCTCCCTCCTGCTAATACCTGCCGAGCATCCCGTATAACCTCCTCGCGCGTATTAAGTGTGTATATTAAGAGCGACGGCGTGTCTCTGTTATACACAATCGTCACTGCTCAGAGCGCCGGGGACAAAATATTAAGATACAAATTTTTTGCTGACCCAAGGAGTGAGAAATTTCCACCTTCAACTTGCAGTAATTAACTCCACGGGTGCGAGGCGGTTAGAGTTTGTCAAGACGCATCGCGTTAATCCTACCCCTTATTGCTGGTTCTACGATTCCACCAGCTTGCAAGAAGGCGGTTTCACACGCCGGGTATATAGAATCTCGCTTGTTCTTCACTTTGCAGAAGTTAACGCGGCATGTTATTAGAATCGCGACAGACGCAGAGCTCGGCAGACGTAGGCGATTTTGGCGCGCTCCCCAACTATCTTTGTGCAAATCTTTAACACTTTTCACATTTAACATTTTTAACTATCTCTTTGTGTAAACAAACTCCTAATTACCATCTGTCGCTGCCATTTCTTTCTTTTTAATGAGTTTCATCACGGGTTTTTTTCTGTTTACAAAGTCCAATAAGTGCAGACCGTGAGCCCCTGTAACACTCACACTCAACGCGTACACGTACACTAACAACTTACACGTAACCCATTACATGAACCTTTTAAGGTTGTAGTCTTTCTCTGAACACGTCACACACACCCGCTCCATTTGTATTTTTTGTGGAGCATTTCCCTGATACCCTGATTGAACAACAATTTAAGTAATGCAACAAGGTGTTTCCTATTGTCCTAGTATTCATCACGTATTCCTCGGACTTGGTACGAGTAACGTCGTCGCACACGCTAATCACTGAACTTGCAACGGTTGTGCGTTCTTTTAATAGATGATTCTTTCCTGCATCTCGCATTTACATTCGTAGTTGCGCCAGCCCGTCCTCCGCGCCAAGAAAACCGACCACACCTTTGTACACAATCTTGCTCGGGATGTAGACCTTCAGCCAGTAGAGCACGCGCCAGCCCGCAAATTAAATTGAGTTTGACTTGCCCGCCAAAACATGTTTTGCACAACCGTACACGGCCCGGCCTCCATTTCTTAAACCCTTTCCCTGATAGACCGGGCATCATTAACTACTCAAAGTAGCTCGTTCTATACTGGCCAGTAAGCTTGGGCGTGGAAACGTCTTCCCGCACGTATTTTCGCACACGCCACTTAATGTCTATGATGAGACACGACTCCAACTTATTAAGGCAGAGTGCCCCTGCAGATCATCACTCACCTCTCGACAAGCCTGCAGACGTCACTATCCATCACATCGTCCGTAAAGAACGCTTGCAGAGACATAAGCCGCCGTAATTTGCTCTATAATAATCCCCACCACGTACGTATCTTCAAAAGTACCCGTCCTTCAATTACATACAAGCAGGGAAGTTAAAAAACGGTGTTTTGATAACGGCCCAGCCACTCCTGGGGAAGTGACTTTACTCAACTTAATGGCCCCCCTCCGAGAACCCAAATAACAACTCGTGTGGTGGGGGCTAACTCGTCCGACCCGCCTGCGAGACTGCTGTTTACCGGCAGTGCTGCCGATCCGTGATGTTTGTGAAATCAGATCCTGGCGTGTATTTGTTGACGTTGTCAGGGCCTTTCCCCCTGGGGTATGGAGCCTGAGAGAGGCAACTGTGGCCTTGCACAGATTCCATTCCACACGCCTGGTCTGCTTAACCCCTGCAGTTGCTGGTGACCGTGGTCTGCATACATTGGTCCTTCAAGCCAGAATAAATCATGTCACATTTTTCCAGCAAGTTTTTCCTGTTTTGGAACTATGCAGTACTGACGTCCCACCGTCCCTCCCCAAGGCTGCAATAACAATGGCCGCAGTGTGCAGTTTCTGCAATCCTTTGGGAATCTGGCAGCGCTCTGCACTCACTAAGGTACAAGTCCACCCACTACAAACCCATAGTGAGGTATCAACGGGAGAGTTCTGGGTGAGCCGTCTATTTCTTCATTTACACAAAACAAGGTCAGATTTTTTTTGCGCCAGTTTGCACACTGGAGACTTTGATAATAGCCCTTTAAAAAAAAAAACCCTCTCCTGCCCGAGGGGTCCCCATTGCTCTACGTTGTCTGTGCATTTGGTGACTGTGATACTGACCCCTTAGTGGAGTAGTAGCGGTGTCGGGAGTTGTAGTACAAAGTGTTACATACCAGCTGTGCGTCCCCCCCCACCCCCCCCCCCTGCAGGGTGCACACAGCGCTGTGGTCCTGGGTCTGAGATGCCAAGAACACACATCCTTTGGATGGCCGCTTGCTTTCAATGGGACCCATGCTTGCGTGTGCTTTCACAGATCTGCATTGTTACTTAACTCTGCGCTGGCTCGATTTTCACCCCAGATACGGGATATTTCCGTGGAATAACCGTAACCCCTTCCATTCCACGCTGGGAGACGATTCTGCAACGCTCTGCAGACATTTCACCCCCTCCCCGGAGGGGGGTGTAGGCGCATCGCCCCCAATTCGTTTCCTGGATTTTTTCCCCATTTCCAACCCCAATCCATTTTTGCGGTCTGTAACAAATCCGAAAACCTTGCCGGTTTTAATCCGCGCGGATCAAAACGCCATTGGGATAACAACTCTGGATTCACGATCCGTGGGCGGTTCTTTCTCAGCGTGTTGCGATTTGCGGGAGTGTTCTGGTATAAAAAAAACGGCAAAATCGCGAATCGCCCTTTGAGTTGATCGCTGAAACCCGCGGACCAAGAAGGAACCCACGATCCACATCTGCTCCAACTGTGCCATCTCTACTGGGGTTCGACATGCTTGTCCTGTCTTCCAGTAGTAAACAATCAATGGATAGGGGTCGCGGGTAGATGCCTTTTAATTGACCACCAAGAGCTGACATGGTAACAAGGATTCCATCCTCCGCTTTCCAGGACCGAACCCACGGGACAATGGACGGTTCCCTAAGTCAAACTCATGCCAGTCAGTTCTTTACTCACTGAGCCGCTCTTCTCCCAGTCCCTGCTTCAACTCAGTGTCCGTCAGTGTCTTTAACTCAGTGAGACCGCGCCTTCTCCGTTCCCCTGCTTCAGACTCACTGCCATCACGTCTTTACTCACTGAGCCGCTCCGTCTCCGCAGGTGCCCCTCGTCACAATCAGTGCATCAGTGTCGTTCATCACAGACCCCCTTCTCACCAGGCTCCCCATTCTCACACTCAGTGCCAGTACACGTCTATATTCCTCACTGAACCGCTCCTTCTCCCAGGCTCCCCTGCTTTTCACACGCATTTGCCATCAGTGTCTGTCTCACTTAGCCGCTCATTCTCAGCCAGGCTCCCCTGCTTCACACGCGTGACATCAGTGTCTGTACTCACTAGTCCGCTCCTCTCCCAGGCTCCCTAGCTTCAACACTCTGCCAGTCAGTGTCTCGATACTCACTGAACCTCTCCTCTCCCATTCCCCTGCTTCACACTCATGCCAGTCCAGCGTCTTTACTCAAGAGGGACCATCCTTCTCCCATGCTCCCCTGCCTCACACTCAGTTCCCGTCCAGTGTCTTTACTCACTGATTTGCTCCTTCTCCCAGGTTCCCCTGCTTCCACTCGTGCCAGCCGTTTCGTTACGAACTCCTGAAGCCGCTCCTCCCCAGGTTCCCCCCGCTTCCACAGTTCCAAATTCGTGCTTTACTCACTTAGCCGCTCCTTCTATCTCCCAGGCTCCCCTCTTCACACTTCCTGCCAGTCAGTGTCTTACTTTAACTCACTGAGCCGCTCTTCTCCCCGGTTCCCTGCTCACACTCAGTGCCAGTCGTGTCTTACTCACTGAGGACCGCTCCTTCTCCCGGTTCCCCTGCTTCACACTCTTGCCAGTCCAGTGTCTTACTCACGAGCCGCTCCTTCTCCCCATTTCCCCTGCTTCTACACTCAGTGCCATTCAGTGTCTGTATCACTGAGCCGCTGCTTCTCCCAGTTCCCCCTCTTAACCATCCATGCCAGCATGTCTTTACTCACTGAGCCGCTCCTCTCCCAGGTTCCCCGGGCTTCACACGCAGTGCCACGTCACGTCTTTACTCCCTGAGCCCTCCTTCTCCCCGGTTCCCCTGCTTCGCACACGCATGCAGTCAGTGTGTTCCTCACTGAGTGGCTCCTTCTCCAGGTTCCCCTGCTTCACACTCGTGCCAGTCATGGCTTTACTCACTGAGCGGCCTCCTTCGCAGTTCCCCTGCTTCACACTAATTGCCCAGTCAGTGTCGCACTGAGCCTCTCCTTCTTCCCGTTCCCCCTGCTTCACCCGTCTTCAGTGCCAGTCAGTGTCCCACGAGCCGCTCCTTCGCCCAAGGTTCCCCCTGCTTCACACTCAGTGCCAGTCAGTGTTCTCCGAGGCCGCCCTTCTCCCGGTTCCCCTGCTTCACCTCAGTGCCGTCAGGGTCTGTTCTGTACTCCCTGAACCTCTCCTTCTCCCGGCTCCCCGTGCTTCACACTCATGCCATCCGTGCTTTCTCCGCCCGCTCCTTCTCCCCAGCTTCCTGCTTCCGTTCAACTCGTGCAGTCAGGGTCGTTATTCACTGATTTTCCGCTCCTTCTACCAGGTTCCCCTGCTTCACACTCTGCCAGTCGTGTCTTTACTCACTGAGCCGCTCCTTCTCCCATTTTCCCCTGCTTCACCCTCGTGCCCATCATGTCTTCCCGGAGCCACTCGTTCTCTCTCCCAGGTTCCCTGCTTCACAATCGGTGCCAGTCTTGTCTTTCCGCACAGCGCCCTCCTTCTCCCAGGTTCCCCTGCTTCACACTCGGTGGCCAGTCCGTGTCTGTCTACTTCACGTAGGCCGCTCCTCATCCCAGTCCCCTTGCTCACACCAGTCCATCATGTCGTTTTTCACTGAGCCGCTCCTTCTCTCCCAGGTTCCCCTGCTTCCACTCAAGTGGCCAGTGCAGTGTTTTCCTTACTCCTTGAACCGCTCTCTCCCGTTCCCCTGCTTCACACATCAGTGACAGTCAGCCGTCTTTACTTCCTGAGCCGCGCCTTCATCTCCCGAGTTTCCTCCCTGCTTCACCCTCATAGCCAGTCAGGTGGTCTTTACTGGTCTTTACCTCACCTGAGCCGCCCTTCTCCCAGTTCCCCTGCTTCACACTCGTTGCCCATCGTGTCTTTACTTACTCACTGGTCCGTTCCTTCTCCCAGGTTCCCCTGCTTCAAACTCTCATTGCAGTCAGTTCTTTTACTCACTGCCGCTCCTTCGCCCAGGGGTTCCCCTGCTTCACACTCAGCCATCAGTGTCTGTACTCCTTCAGGCCGTCTCCTTCCTCCTCAGGTCCCCGGCCTCACACTCGGTGCCAGTCAGTGCTGTACTTCACTGAGACTGAGCCGCTCCTTCTCCCAGGTTCCCTCCTTCCTTCAGTGCCAGTTCATGGTCGTTACTGGCACTGAGCCTCTCCACCCAGGTTCCCCTGCTTCACACTCAGGCATTCATTGTCTTTACTTTACGCCTCTGAGCCGCTCCTTCTCCAGGTTCCCCTCTTCACCACTCAGTGCCAGCTTGTCTTTAAACTCACTGAGTCGCTCTTCTCCCGGTCCACCTGCTTCACACTCAGTGCCAGTCCAGTGGGGTCTTACTAGCTCCACTGATCCCTCCTTCTTCTCCCAGGTTCCCCTGCTTCACACTCATGTCCCGTCCGTGTCTTTACTCACTGAGCCCTTCATTCTCCCAGTTTACCCTGCTTCCCCCTCGTGCCCATCAGTGTTTTATACTCACGAGACCGCCCTTCTCCCAGTGTTCCTTCCCCTGCTTCAACTCTTTGCCAGTCAGTGTCTTTACTTCACTATCCGGATCCTTCTCCCAGGTTCCCTCTGCTTCACACCTCGGCCAGTCATGTTTGTACTCACTGACCCTCCTTCTCCCCGGTTCCCTGCGTCACCCTCGTGCATCCTGTTTCCTACTCACTGAGCCGCATCCTTCTCCCAGGTTCCCTGCCTCCACTCGGGCCATCATGTCCGGTACTTCTGACCACCTCCTTCCCTAGTTCCCCTTCTTCCCACTCAGTGCATCAGTGTCTTTACCCACTGAGCCGCTCCCTGCCCCAGTTCCCTGCTTCACACCTCTCCCTGCCGTCATTGCCTGTACTCACTGGCGCCGCTTTGCCGTCCTTCTCCCAGTTCCCTCTTCCACTCGTTCCAGTCATGTCGGTACTTCACTGAGCGCTCCTTCTCCAGTTCCCCTGCTTCACACTCAGCCGCATGATTACGCCCTTACCCTCCTTCTCCCAGGTTCCCCGGCTTCACACTCATCCAGTCAGTGTCTTTACTCACTGAGCCACGCCTTCTCCATGTTCCCCTGCTTCAACCCTCTAGCCCAGTCAGTGTCTGTCTCGCTGAGCCGCTTCCTTACTCCCACTTTCCCCTCTTCACCTCAGTGCCCGTCCAGTGTCTTTCCTTTCCACTGAGCCGCTCCTTCGCCCAGGTTCCCCTGCTGCACACGCAGTGGCCAAGTCAGTGTCTTTACCCGGGCCGCTCCTTCTCCCAGGTTCCCCCTGCTTCACACGCAGTGCCATTCCAGTGTCGTTACTCACGGGCCGCCTGCTCCTTCTCCCCAGGTTCCCTCTCTTCAACTCTCAGTGCAGTCAGTGTCTTTACTCTCACTTAGCCGCTCCTTCGCTCCGGTTCCCCCCTGCTTCAACACTCCAGTGCCAGTCAGTGCTTTACTCCCTTAGCCGCTCCTTCTCCCAGGTTCCCCTGCCCACACGCGGGCCTTCAGTGCTGTACTTCACGAACCCTCCTTCTCCCCCCAGTTCCCCTCTCACACTCAGTGCCCTCATTGTCTTTACCTCTCACTGATCCGCTCCTACTCCCAGGTTCCACTGCTTCAACCATGCCAGTCAGTGTCCTTTACTCACTGAGCAGCTCCTTCTCCCAGGTTCCCCTGCTTCACCACTCGTGCCAGTCAGTGTTTGTACACTCCTGATGGCCTTCCTTCTCCCTCCCCTCTTCCATCCCCCCCAACCACCTCATGCCAGTCCATTGTCCTGTACTCACTGAGCCGCGCCTTGCCCAGGTTCCCCTGCCCCCACTCTCGTGCCAGTCAGTGTCTGTATCACTGACCCGCTCCTTCTCCCAGGTTCCCCTGCTTCCACACTCATGCCAGTCCGGGTCTTAACTCACTGAGCCGCTCCTATCCAGCTCCCCTGCTCACACATCGTTCGTCAGTGTCGTTACGCCTGAGCCGCTCCCTTCTCATCCCGGTTCCCCTGCAGTTCACACTCGGTTCCAGTCAGTGTCTTTACTCACTTAGCCTCTCCTTCTCTCCCAGGTTCCCCTGCTTCCACTCAGGTCCAGTCGTGGCGTTCTTCACTGCCCCTCCTTCTTCAGGTTTTCCCTGCTTCCACTCGTGCCAGTCCGTGTCGACTCACGAGCCCTCCTTCTCCCAGTTCCCCTGCTTCACACTTCAGTGCCATCATTGCTCACCTCATACCGCTCCTTCCGCCCAGCTCCCCCTCCTGCTTCATCACCCTCGTCCAGTCAGTGTCTTTAATCCTGAGCCGCTTCTTCTCCTCATTTTTCCCCTGCGTCAACACTCAGTGACAGTGCAGTGTCTTTAGACTCACCGAGCGTTCTTCTCTCTTCTCTCCCAGGTTTCCCCTGCTTCACACTCAGGCCCGTCGATGGTCTTTACCTCACTGCGCCCTCCTTCTCCCCGGCGCCCCTGCTTCACACTCAGTGCCTTCCAGTCTTTCTCCCTGAGCCGCTCCTTGCTCCCAGGTTCCCCTCTTCCACACTCGTGCCAGTTCATGTTTTACGCAACTGAGCCGCCCTCTCTCCCAGGTTCCCCCTTCTTCACACGCGGTGCCATCATGTTTCTACTCACTGAGCCTCCTTCTCTCCATCCCCTGCTCACACTCTGTTTCCAGTCGAGGTGTCTGTACGCACGACCCTCTCTTCTCCTAGGTTCCCCTGCTTCACACGTCAGTGCCATCCGTGTCCTTTAACTCACGAGACCGCTCCTATCTCCCAGGTTCGCCCTGCTTCAACACCTTTGCCAGTCCGTGTCCTGTACTTCACTGAGCCGCTCCTTCTCCCCAGTTCCCTGCTTCACACTCGGTGCATTCAGTGTCTTTACTCAGTGAAGCCCTCCTTCTTCCCCCAGTTCCCCTGCTTCACCTCAGTGCCATTCAGTGTCCTGTACTCACTGGCGCTCCTTCTCTCTCTCCCAGGTCCCCTGCCTTCACACCGTGCCAGTCATGTCTGTACTCACTGAGATCACTCCTGCTCCCAGTTCCCCTGCTCACCGCAGCCCAGTCTGTCTGTACTCACTGAGCCGCTCCTTCTCCCACGTGCCCTGCTTCAACTCTCAGCCAGTCAGTGTCTTTACTCACTTGAGCCGCTTCTTCTCCTCCTCCCAGTTCCCCGCTTCACACTCAGTGCAAGTCAGTCTTTACTTACTCACTGAGGCCGCTCCTTCTTCCCAGGCTCCCCTGCTTCACCCCTCAGTGCCAGTCAGTGTCTTACGCATGAGCCGCTCCTTCTCCAGGTTTCCCCTGCTTCACACTCGTTGCCATCAGTGGGTTTGTACTCGACTGATCGATCCTTCGTCCCTCGGGTTCCCCCTGCTTCACCTCGGTGGCCAGTCATTGTTTCCTCTCAACTGATCCGCCCTTCTCCCGGTCCCTGCCTCAAACTCGGTGCCGTCAGGTCTGTACCACTGACCCCGCTCCTTCTCCTAGGTTTCCCCTGTTCACACTCATGCCGAGTCAGTGTCTTTACTCCTGAGCCTCCTTCTCCCATGTTCCCCTGCTTCCAACGTCTGCCATCAGTGTCTGTCTCACTGAGCCCTCCTTCTCCCTCCCCAGGTTCCCGGCTTCACACTCGTGCCATTCGGGATCTGTACTCCAACTGAGGCCTCCTTCCCCCGGTTCCCTGCGTCACCCTCATTGCCAGTCCGTGTCTTACTCACTGACTGCTCCGTCTCCGGTTCCCCCTGCTCATTCCCACACTCTTCCAGTCATGTCTGTCTCACTGGCCCACCTCCTTCTCCCAGTTCCACTGCTTCACACACTCCGCGCCATTCCGTGGCTGTACTCACTGACCTCTCCTTCTGCCCAAGTTCCCCTGCTTCAACTCTCAGTGCCAGTCCGTGTCTTTACCACTGAGCCTCTCCTCTACAGGTTCCCTCGCGTCACCTCGTGGCCAGTCAGTGTCTTTACTCCTACAGCTCGTCTCCCATGTCCCCGCTTCACACACTTCATTGCCAGTCGTTTCGTTACTCATGACCGCTCCTTCTCCCAGTGTCCCCTCTTCAAAATCTCCAGTGTCAGTCATGTCTTACGCACTTAGGCCGCGCCTTCTCTCGTTCCCCTGCTTCAACACTCAGTTCCCGTCGTTCCCTGTACCACTGAGCCTCTTCTCCCTGTTCCCCTGCCTCACACTCGTGCCAGTCTGTCAGTGTCTGTACCACTGACCCGCTCCTTCTCCCCTCTCTCTCCCAGTCCCCTGCTTTCACACTCAGTGCCCAGTCATGTCTTTCCACTGAGCCGCTCCTACTCCCATGGTTCCCCTGCTTCAGTCACCTCAGTGCCCGTCAGTTTCTTTACTCACTGAGCCGCTCCTTCTCCCATTGTTTCCGTCCCCTGCTTCACACTCGTGCCTGCCATTCAGTGTGTGTACTCCACTTAGCTGAAGCCGCTCCTCTCCATTTTCCCGGTCACACTCAGTGCCATCATTGCGTACTCTCACGAGCGCTCCTACCCCGGTTCCCCTGCTCACAAATCATTCCGTCAGTGTCTTACTTCCTGAGCCCTCCGTCTCCCAGTTCCCCTGCTTCCTCACACTCGTGCCGTCGTGTCTTTCTCACTGAGCCGCTTCCTTCTCCAGGTTTCCCCTGCTTCACACCAGTTGCCAGTCCATGTCTTACTCGCTAAACCTCCCTCTCTGCCCATGTTCCCCTGCTTCACACACTCAGCCATCAGTGTCTCATCACTGAGCCTCTCCTTCTCCCCGCTCCCCTGCTTCACACATCCTATTGCAGTCATGGTCCTTTATACTCACGGGCCGCTTCTTATTCTCCGCGGTTCCCCTGCTTCACCTCAGTGCCATCAGTGTCTTTCTCACTGAATCCTCTCTTCTCCCAGTTCCCCTGCTTCACACCATGGCCATTGCATTGTCTTTACTCATGCGCCTCTCCTTCCTCCCGTTCCCCTGCTTAACACTCGTGCAGTACATGTTTGTACTTCACGTACCGCTCTCTCCCAGGTTCCCCTGCTTCCCATTCGGTGCCATCAGTGTTTTTCACTCACTGAAGGCCCTCTCCTTCTCTCCAGGTTCCCCTGCCCTCACAACACTCTTTGGCCATCCGTGTCTGTATCTCACGACCCTCCTTCTCCTAGGTTCCCTGCTTCACACTCATTGCCCAGTCAGTTGTCTTACTCCCTGGCCGCTCCTCTCCCCGTTTCCCCTGCTTCACACACTCGTGCCATCAGCGTCGTTACTCCTCACTATCCGCTCCGTCTCCAGGTTCCCTCCCCTGCTTTTCACACTCGGTGCCAGTCTGCTTTACGTACTTCGACTGAGAGCCGCTCCTTCCTCCCATGTTCCTGCTTCACCTCGTGCCAGTCATTCTGTACTCACTGAGCCTATCCTTCTCCCAGGTTCCCCTCTTCACAACGCCGGTGCCAGTCAGTGTCTGTACTCACTGAGCCGCTCCTGTCTCCTCCCAGGTTCCCCTTCTTCACACTCGGTGCCAAGCATGCTGTACCACTGGACCCACCTCTCCTTCTCCAGGTTCCCCTGCTTCACCTCAGTGCATCTGTCGCACTCAAGCCGCTCCATTCTCCCGGCTCCCCTGCTTCACACTCGATGCCAGTAGCTGTACCACTGAGCCGCTCCTTCCTCCCGGTCCGCCGGCTTCCCAACTCGTGCCAGGCAGTGTCTGTTTACTCACTGAGCCGCTCTTCTCCCAGGTCCCCTCTCACAACAGTGCCATTCATGTCCTTTACTCACTGGAGCCGCTCCTGCTCCCAGTTTCCCCTTCTTCCAAATCAGTGCCAGTCCAGCGTCTTTACTCACCAGCCGCTTCCTTCTCCCAGGTTCCCTGCTTCACCTCAGTGCCGTCAAGCGCGCTCTTACTCACGGAGCCGCTCCTCTCCAGTTCCCCTGCTTCACACTTCAGTTCGCATCATGTCTGGACTCACTGACCGCTCCGTCTCCCATGTACATAAAGCCATATTGTGGTGGTGAAGTTTCGATGATCTTTGCTATTTAGACGACTGGTTTCATTTTTCTGTTTCTCGCTATTTCCTGTTGGGGTTTTGGTGCGAAGTGATGGTTGTCACAGCTCCCCCCCCCCCCCCGACCCCCTCCTCCGCTGCCCTCAGGACTGAGGGTGTTACTTGCTGCTCGCGGGACTTTAGCATTGCTGTATAAATAATGGCCTGGCTCTTTAAAAACAGTTTAGCGTTATAATTATACTACAGTCAATGGGAATCATCTGAAATACGCCTTCGTTATCGGCGGCTCTGGGGCTTGGTGGGGGGGAGGGGAGTGCATGCCCGTCAGGCCTGCTAAAAGGATTTTTATCCTGTTGCTGTTTTCTATGGTGGGGGCACGTAGGAGGAGGGTAGTGATAGAATAATGGGATTAGAGAAAGAGAATCGTGTTGGTGGAAAAGGATTGGGATATAACGGTGAGGGTATAGGGACATAGTGGGTTTGGGTATAGTTATAGGAGAAGTGAGTTTTTGTGATATAGGAAGATGGACAATAGATGGTGGGATTGACGGGTATCGAAGGTGGAGGTGTTTGATAGAGAAGGTGGAGGTGTGTGATAGAGCTGGGCGAAGGCTACAAAGTTGGGGGCTTGGATATCGCCGGCGGAGAGGGAATACAATTGTTGTGTAATGGCTATAGAGTGTGTGTGGAACAAATAAGGAGGGATGGACAGAGCTTTAGGTATGTGTTATAAGAATGTTTGAATGGACAGATCTGGGTTATATTTGTGATATCGAAGTGGATAGGACATGAGATGGGGATATGTTTGGATAGAGATGGTGGTGTTTAAAAGAGAAGAACATGAGCGTGAGAACTTAAGGTATTAGATAGCCATGCGTGTGATGGATAATCAGATATCGGGTTATAGTGTAGTTGTGATGGAAAGTGGGGGATGGCGTAGTACATTCAGTAATTCATGGCCCGCATAGTTACTTAGACTGGGAGTATGTCCGTGTCCTGGTCCCATTAGTAGTATTTATTATTTTTACCACCGAGTGCATGTTCCCTAGCGCTGCGGCTGCAGATCCGCCGTGAGTCGCAACAAGTTGCTATTCCCCGTGGTTTCCTTACTTCTCCCAGTGCCTTGGTCCACTCCCTGCTCAAAACATATTGTGTAGCCCCTCCCCTGCTGTCCTGTTTATCAGGAGCCCCATTGCTTGTTCTGTTTGACGACTTGCCACTTCCGTTTGGATCCACAGTCGTGAGTCCAACCCTCGTCTGCCGCCCAACCGGGCATTCTTAACTCACCTCTCCCCACACATACCTCTCACCCCATATCCTCTTCTCACCCCACATCCTCTCACCTCACACATGCTCTCACCCCCCAATGCCTCACACCCACACATGCCTCAATCCCCCACCATGCCTCTCCCCCCACCCACATGCCTCTCCCCACACATGCCCTCACACCAGCACAGGATCATCTATACCCACACATGCCTCCCCCCCACAACCTGCCTCTCCCACCCACACATGGCCCCACCCACACATCCTCTCCCCCCATGCCCTCTTCCCCCCCACATGACCTCTCCCCCACATGCATCTCACCCCCACTCCTCTCACCCACAACAATGCCTCTACCCACACATGCCTCCCCCCCCACACTTGCCTCTGTCCCCCCCCACACATGCCTCTCTCCCCCACCAATCGCCTCTCCACCACCCAGCCTCTTCCCACACTGCCCTCGCCCCCCAACATGCCCTCTCGCCCCACACATCCTCGTCCCCCCATTGCCTCTCCCCCACCATCTCTCCCCCACACATCCTCTCCCCACACATCCTCTCCCCCACACTGCCTCCACCACACATTCCTCTCCCCCACATGCCTCTTCCCCCAACACTGCCTCCCCCCAACCCCCACACATGCCTCTCCCCCCACATGCCTCTCCCCCACACATGCCTCTCCCCCCACACATCCTCCTCACCCCCACTGCCTCACTCCCACATGCTTGCCTCTCACCCCACATTCCCCTTCTCCCCCACCCAATGCCTCCCCACCACACATGCCTCTCTCCCCCACCGGCCTCTCCACACCAAACATTCCTCTTCCCCCACACATGCCTCTCACCACAACCTTTCCTCTCACCCCCATGCCTCTCTCCCACACAGCCTCCACCACCATGGCCTCTCCAAAGTCACACATGCCTCTCCCCCACACATTCCTCTCCCCCACACATTCCTCTCACCCACACCACACATGCCTCTCCCCCACACATGCCTCTCCCTCCCCCCCCACATGCCTCCTTCCCCCACACATGCCTCTCCCATCCTCTACCACCACACCTATTCCCTCCCCCCCCACACTGCCCCTCTTTCCCCCCAACTGCCTCTCACCCACACATGCCTCTCCCCACACATCTCTCCCCCACACTGCATGCCTCTCACCACACCCTCTCCCCCACACTGCCTCTCACCCTACATGCTCTTCCCCACAAATCCTCTCACTCACCCCCCATGCCTCTCATCCCCACATAGCCTGCTCCCTCCTCCCCCACACATGCCTCTCCCCCCCACACATCCTCTCACCCCACATGCCTCTCCACACATGCCTCTCACCACACCCTCTCCCCCTCCCGCCGCCCCCCAACCAAATGCTCTCACCCACACATGCCTCTCCCCTCCCCCACACAATGCATCTCCCCCCACACCTGCGCCTCTGGATCCTCTGCCTCTCTCCCCCCCAACATCCTCTCACCCCCACACCTGCCTCCTCAGCTCACCTCACACATCCGTCTCACACACTATCTAATAGAACTGCCTCTCCCCCACCACATCTCTCACCCCCATAGCCTCTCCCCCACTTCCCCACCTGTGTCTATTGTTTTTTTTTGCATAAAAAAAAGAAGAAGGACTCAGGTGTCGCTAAAGGGAGCGAGTTAACCTGCCTAACCCGACCTCTTTGCTAACAAGTTGCTAGAGGGCCAGAACAGCCCTCAGCCAAAATAACACCCTCGCCCCAAGTTTTGCTTTTAAGGTTGCAATTGCTTGAAGTAATGGTCCGCCGGGTGTGCAGCAAGACGGGTTTCACGTGTCCTCTGCTCCTGAAGTAGATAGGTTAAGAGCTCTGCGTCTCTTTTAGCAGTGAAGGCTTTAGCTCTTGATCTGAGAAAACCACCCCTTCTCACCGGGGCTCTGCTAGATAAACCCCTTCTCACGGGTGCGCTGCTAGATAAAACACCCCCCCTTCGCCGGGGGCGCTGCTAGATAACCGCCTCTCCACGGGGGCGCTGCTAGATACCCCTTCTCCGGGGCGCTCTAGAGGTTTCATTTCGCATGACTTCCTGTCGTGTGTCATACCAGCGCAGCACATTTACTTCTGCCGCGTGATATCTCGAGTTAGTCCTACACTGCCTGGGGTATTAATACGGGGGAAAGGGGGCATTAACCGGTGAGGGGATTAATTCTTGAAGGGGGGATTTAAGAACGGAGGGGGGAGTATGATATAATTCATTGGGAAGGGGTATTAATACCGGGTAGGGGTGGATTCTGCGTTGGCAGGGGGCGTACCGGGGACGGCGGGCTTATGCTGGGAAGGTGGATTAATACCGGCAGAGGGATTCATGCTGGGGAAGGAGGGATGAATACTGGGGGAAGAAAGGATTAATACTGGGACTGTAAGTATTATCTGGGGGAAAATGTAAGTTACAGCTGGGGGAATGATTAATACTGGGTAAGGAGTTCATTATACTGGGGGAAGGATGGGGTTAAATGTGGGGAAGGGGGATAATTTTGGCAGCGTGGATTAGTACATTGGGGAATGGGATTATGCTGGTGTAAGTGGGCTTAACTGGAAGGCATTAACTGCTGGAGGAGTGGTTAATACTGGTGAAGAGGTGATGTATAGTGGTGCAGAGGTATTAATTTGGGTAAGGAGTGCCGTAATAATCCTGGTGGGGGGATTAATGCTGGGAAAATGGGGTTAATTTTTTGGGGAAGAGGGCATTAATCCTGGGGGAATGAGGGCTTATGCTGGTAATGGTGGACTACTGCTGTGGTAAGTGTTATACGTGGAATGGCCTTATTTACCGTCCACTGCAAAGTGGCAAGCAAAAACCATCTTTTCTAGGTAACAATATAACCATTGCCAATATGACATCGTACCAGTGGCATGTGACAGTTGCATAGGATAAATGGCATAGTGACAGTGACATAGTAACAAAGTGGCATAGTGACAGTGACATAGGGATAAAGTGGCATAGTGACATGACATGTAACAAGTGCATTGACGTGACTGGGCTAAATGGCACAGTGAACATGACAATAGTAAACAAATTGGCATAGTGACAGTGCTATTACAATAAAGTCATATGACATGGACATAAGGACGCTTCAAACGCTATGTAATGAGGCATTCCAATAAGAGCGCATATCCACAAAAATGCGTTAACATTAACAAAGGGACCTAATGTTACATTAGTTAGGTCACACCTAGTATAGGACGCCGACGCGGGGGGTCGCCGGGTACTGTCCCGGGCCCGACTGCACAAGGGAGCCTGACCGGCCTATACAGGAAGTCGGGCCTAACTTCTTCAAAGTCCCAGCTTCCGGTTGGGCCCGTCTCCTTCCAGATACCTTAACCTCCCTCCTACATCGAGCCCACATCTACCCACCCACCCCCAAGCTTCATTTATATCCCCCAAACCCTCGAAGACCATATACCCATACCTTACCTATAATCCCCCCCACCCCTGATCATATTCCCCAGGCCCAAAACCATACCTAATCCCCCCACCCCCCACCACTCCTATGCCCATATCCCCTTGTCTCATATCTACTCACTCACCCCCATGCCCATACTTTTGCCCCGATCTATGTTGGAGCCTTCTGCTGAGACCACTCCTTTTCGATATGATCTTCCGCGGGCCTCCCAGGGTACCCTACGCTACCCTCCCATGCATACCTCCTCCCCGCCCTCCCCCCCCCCTAAAAACCAGAACTCCAATAATGTTTGGCCCCGACAATGAAGGAGCAGCCCCTTCCCACCCCCCCTTCCCTCGTGTCCCCAGCACACATGCCTCTCCCCCCACACATGCCTCTCACCCACACATGCCTCTCACCCACACATGCCTCTCACCCACACATGCCTCTCACCCACACATGCCTCTCCCCCACAGTTCCCCTCACCTGTGGCTATTGTTTGTTTTGCAATAAAAGAACAGAAAGAAAGAAGGACTCAGGGTGCAGCTAAAGGGAGCGAGTTAACCTGCCTGACCCGACCCCTTTGCTACAAGGGGCTAGAGGGCCAGAACAGGCCCTCCAGCCAAAATAACACCCCTGCCCCAAGTGGTGCATTTAAGGACATTTGCATTGAAAGTAATGGTCCGCCGGTGTGCAGCAGAGACGGGTTTCAGCGATGTCCTCTGGACTCCTAGAAGTAGAGAGGTTAAGAGATGCTCTGCGGGTCTTTAGCAGTGAAGCGTTAAGCTCTGATCTGATAAAACCCCTTCTCACGGGGGCGCTGCTAGATAAAACCCCTTCTCCCCCTGAGTACACTGTCAGTGCCGGGACTGTAGATAACCCCTGAGTACACTGTCAGTGCCGGGACTGTAGTAGATAACCCCTGAGTACACTGTCAGTTCTCTTGTTGGGTTTATCTCCTTGTCCTTCCTTGTGTGCAGTTTCCTGGGATCACCACACGGGGGCAGTAGCTGCCAGCGGATCCCAGCCCCAGGAACAGTCCGGGCTTGTCACATTGTGACGGATCCTTACACACAATGTCTGAATGTTGATTTCCGCTTGGAAAGCTCTTTAATCCCATTATTATAAGGTCAAAACTCCGCTCCAAGAACAGAAATGTATTTCCAATTTTTAATCCTCCCATGATCCTCCCTTTCCCTTTCTGCAAGGAGATTACAAGCCGGGTTCTGTAATTTGATTACTGTACAGCTCCCGTTACCGCTGCCACCCACCCACACATTCCCCCTTTCAAGCCGGAGACCCACGAAGCAAGGTGCATGGGAAATGCATGCACGTGAAAGCACTCACCAACACAACAGCTTGTGAAGTTGCATGGACATGAAAGGGCGGAGTTCCGAGCCATGCACAGTACATATAAATACCGCGTGTGGGGCTCCGAGCCGTGTACAGTACATATAAATACCGCGTGTAGTGCTCCGAGCCGTGTACAGTACATATAAATACCGCGTGTGGTGCTCCGAGCCATGCACAGTACATATAAATACCGCGTGTGGTGCTCCGAGCCATGTACAGCACATATAAATACCGCGTGTGCTGCTCCGAGCCGTGCACAGTACATATAAATACCGCGTGTGGGGCTCCGAGCCATGTACAGTACACACATTACGGGAACAAATTATGAGATTACAAGCATGCGATACCAACCATCTCTGCATACTTCTTAATCAAAGCTTCTATCTTCTCTTCCGGCGTGTTCAGCTTGCTCACGCTTTGTAGCAGCAGTGTCGCCTCTTTGCCTTCGGAAAGGAGCAAAATACAAAGTGTATGAAAACAATTCAGAAAAGAAACATATGAGAGATAAATAAAAAATAAATGTTTTCTACTAAACATAACTTTGAAAACGTGGAAACGTAATCAACTACTACAGAGTTGTAGGAATATAATGCTGTTCATTTAAAGACATTGGCACAGTGATGTCTCAAAGCAGCAATAATCTACACACAAAACAATTTTAGGTGTAGATTTGCTCTTTATTTAGGTGTAGCCAGGCATTAAACAAGTTATGGTGGGTACCAAAAATGGGACAAAAAAAACCTCCACCGTACAGTGTACACCAAATATAAATACCGCTTGTGGGTACATTTGCATGTCTCATAC